>APFE030115402.1:80465-106476 GCA_000404065.3 Pinus taeda | reverse complement strand
AAAGTGCAGATAGAACATTAAACGATCGACAGAAAACAAGCCAAGACAAGAGACACAAGATGTGGCGGCTAGCCAGGACAAACCCCACAATGTGTGGGGAAACCCTTTGATCAAATCTTCTTTTATCTTCAATAATTCAGCAGAGAGAAATAGTACAATAAATCTGATTCATATCAGCAGTAGCAAACCCTAGATCAACAGCATCAACATTAGCGGCTTCACTATCAAACTAGGGCAGACGATATCTCACAAACCGACCGTCGGATTGACTTCATTCCACCACCAAAAGTTTCGGCTTCTAGAGGAGGTTCAGATGAATCTACAATGTGGTTCCAAAGAGGCAATCTTCTAGAACTCACAAGTCAATCTTTACTTCTGCAGTTGCAGCGTCAGTTTTAGCAGTTTCCGGCTTCAAACTAGGGCAGTCGATATCTTGCAAATAGTTCATCGGATTGACTTCATTCCACCACCAAAAGTTGTGGCTTTCAGAGGAGGTTCAGATGAACCTACAACGTAGTTCCAAAGAGGAGATCTTCTAGGCCTTGCAAGTCAATCTTTACTTCTGCAGTTGCAGCGTCAGTTTCAGCAGTTTCCGGCTTCAAACTAGGGCAGTCGATATCTTGCAAACCGTTCATTGGATTGAATTCATTCCACCACCAAAAGTTGCAGCTTTCAGAGGAGGTTCAGATGAACCTATAGCACAGTTCCAAAGAGGAGATCTTCTAGGCCTCGCAAGTCAATCTTTACTTCTGCAGTTGCAGCTTCAAATTCAGCAGCTTCCAGCTTCACACGTGTGAGAGAGAGAGACCCATTTCAGTGCAGTAGAGAAGAGACTCATATCTACGCAGTAGAGAGAGAGAGATGTGATGAGATGAGTGAGTCGAAACGAGGAAAAGTCCTCTTATATTTATGCACAACGTTGGTGGGTGAATAGATGCGACTGTTGGGCTTCTGAGCCTACATGAGTTGTAGGTCGGCTTGATAATAATTCCATTATCAAAATAAATTCATATCTCCATGAATACTTATTGGAATCGGATGCTTTATATCAATCCTACACCTCTTGATGAGAGGAATTTAATAAAAATATTATCAGCCATGAATAAGATGACCCACATGAAGTTTTGCCCTAGTTGCCAATTTTAACACTAGGTACTGTAGATCTTCCTCTACCACCTTGTCTTCCCCTTCCTCGAAAAGTACCTCTATTTCTAGCAGACTGATTCCTCATGAGTTTTTATTCAACCTTCAGTACCATATGACAAGCCTCTTCTACTATTTTAGGAGATAGCACACTTATCTCATCTTGGATGCCCATTCTAAAACCATTCACATATCTTGCAGCCTTCTTATCTGTATCTTGGATTCATCCTTCCCTTATACTCACTTTGTAGAATTCCTCTGTGTATTCCTTTACTATCATAGACCTCTGTCTAAGATTCTGCATTTTTCTAAATAATGTTTGCTGATAGTCACTTGGCATAAACTTACTTTTCAGTTTTTCCACCATCATGTTCCAATTCTTAATTGGTTCTTTGCCAAGTCTTCTTCTTTTTGCCTGCACTCCATCCCACCAAAGTGCTGCATGTCATTTCAGTTTTGTGACAAAAAAATTCACCTTCTTTACTTCTTTTGTTTCTTCATAATCGAAGAATTTCTCCATGTCATTTATCCAATCTATCAATTCCTCAGGGCTTAAGCTTCCTGTGTAGATTGAAACTTCAAGTCTAGGCTTGGATGTGGATCTCAATACTGACTTAAAGAATCTCATTTCAGGAGTTACATCTGTAGGTTCTTCTTCTGCAGCTTTAGCTTCAGGTTCACTAACATCTCCAGCATATGCATCTCTTCCCATTTCCATTGATTCCAATCTAGCTTGCATCTGTTGCATAGCTTCCAACACTTTAGCATTTGCAACTGGTCATCCTCTTCTTTGACCACCACCTCTTCCTCCAACTCTGGAAGCCATGTTGGATTTCTTTTTATTATCCTTGAGATCCTGTTAAGTGTCAATAGGCTGATCTGATACCACAAATGGTGGCCTGGGTGCAGGTGTAATGGACAATCGTTCAAATCCGGAAACGATTTCTACAAGTTCAGGTGGAATTTATTTTTGGACTTCCTTTGGAGTATCAGTCATCTACGTCCAAAATTGGCTATTCTGCGAAATTAACAGAACTGTTTGATTTTAGCCACAATGATAAGTGCTTTATAAGTCCTCTAAGTGTCGCACATCGCAAATCACATTTTCTTAAGGTCAAGGTTCATTCACTCACGAAATATTGTGATGTGAAACTAGTCGATTTTCCTCCACCGTTTCATCAAGGTACACTTGACCCAACAGTCAGTAGCGATATCACACAGGAATCTTGCATGACGTTTACCCACCCTTAAGGAGCCGATAAGGAATATAAGTCCTCAATCTATAAAAGTTCGGGTCTGGTTTTGAAATTAATGTCCGATCACTTTATGACCCGATATCCGTTGGATATAAGAGGCCATCAAATCTACGGCTCGCGGGACTTCAACTAGCACATAGATTAAAAACGGCTCAACTCCTGTAGTTGACTCTGACCTAAAAGTTTGAAAATGAGATCGACAACTAGAAGTGAGTGCGGGGCTTCAACCACGATCAATAAATCCATACACTCTTACCCCCACAGTTGTTGATCGTCCAGATCTTTTACTCCGTCATTCTTCTTCCGCCAGATTTAGTTCTACTCTTTGTAAATTGAAGCTTAGCTAATTAAAATTGTGTGATTGAAACACAATCAATTTAACTTAATACACATAGAAAGAGAGATTAAACGTGATCACACCAGTTTATACAAAACTCTAAATTTTTAGTTCAAATTGAAAATTCAATAATACACAAAGATACTTTGGAAGGATACAACACCTTCGGGATTGACCAATTATACACAAAGATATAATTTTTGTAACTTAATCTTATAAGGCTAAAACAATCCAAATAAGTCAAAATCCCTTTACAATCATTCAGAACTTACATAAATACCATTTCATTCTAACAATCAGATCCTTAATCACTGGATCGAATTTGCCTAATCTTAAATAACATCTAATCTGGTTGATATTCTCCTCGAGAATCTCAACTGAATCTAAATTGCATGAATTTATTACAAAATCAATCAATCCCTAAATCCTAGCTCAAATCCTATCTAGAAAACTTGTAAAATGACAGCTAAAGGATCCCACTCCTTTGCTTGTAAACTCTTTTTGTATTTTTGGGATAAATTTGAAGCCTTTTGTCATCAAGCCTCATGCTCCTACATCAGGTGGTCATAATAAGTAAGTTTAATTTTGAGATTAGGAACATAAAGGGTAAAGAGAACTAAGTGGTAGATGCTCTCAGTAGACAGGTATAGGTAAATCACTTGGCAGCTATGAGCTCCTATGGGACAAACTTATAGGATAGGATCTTGTAGGCAAGTCAGGAGGATGTCATGTATATGGAGATTGTGTACAGGTTGCAATGGGATGTTGGCATAGGTACAAGTGTAGGTACAGGTACATGTAGTGGTACATATATAGGTGGCGATACATGTACATGTATGGGTACAAGTGCACAGGGTATGAATTATTGTCTTACAACAAACAGGTTGGTCAGGTTCTGAGACATGATATATGTACCAGATAATAGTGAGCTCAAGAAGGTGATCTTGAGGGAGTTTCACACAAAAACTTATTAAGGTCATCCAGGTTATCAGAATATGCTTACAACAGGGAAGATATTTTACTATTGGGGATTTGAAGAGAGATGTAGTAGAGTTTGTGGCTAGATGTTTTGATTTTTAGCAAGTGAAAACTGAGTATAAACATCCAGGCGGACTACTACAGCCGATTGTGATTCTAGAGTGGAAATGGGAAGTAATTTCCATGGATTTCATCACAGGGTTTCCGAAGACAGTGAAACAACATGATTCCATCATGGTTATTGTGGACAGGTTGATAAAGATTGCACATTTCATTTCGGTGAAGTCTACATTCTCAGCTAGCAATGTAGCACAGGTATTCATCAGAGATGTAGTTAGACTGCATGGTGTTTGAAATAAGATTGTGTTAGACAGGGATGTGAAGTTCACTTTCATGTTTTGGAAGGAGTTATTTGCAGGTTTGGGCACAGAGTTGGCCTTTAGCACAACTTATCATCCGCAAACAGACAGAAAAATAGAGAGGGTCAACTAGATATTAGAGGACATGTTGAGGATTTATGTGATGCATCAGCATAGGAAGTGGGAAGAGTATCTCCCTTTGGTAGAGTTCTCATACAACAATGATTATTAGGAGTCATTGAGGATGAGTCCTTTTGAGGCATTGTATGGGCAGAGTTGTAACACTCCCATTAGTTGGAGTGATCTGGTTAGTAGGGTGTTGATTAGACCAAATATGTTGGTAGACATGAAACATGAAATACAGGTAATCAAGAAGAATCTAAAGGAAGTGCAGGATAGGTAGAACAACTATGCAGATCAGAACAGGTTGCTCAAGGAGTTCCAGGTTGGGGAAAAGGTGTACTTGTGCATCAAACCGAAGAGGAGATCCTTGCGGATTGGATCTTGTGCCTAGTTGGCACCACAATTTTGTGGACCCTTCATCATTGTTGAAAGGATTGGGCCAATAGCCTATCAACTTGCATTGCCTTTGACAGTGAAATTCCATGATGTTTTTAATGTATGTTTGCTTAAGAAGTATATTAAGGATGTTGATCATGTGATTGACTGGTCTGTATTGTAGGTGGAACCAGATGGAGAATTCCAGCTGGAGCCTCAGTGTATTATGCAGAAAAAGGTGCTCATGCTCCTGAATCGAGTAAGTTAAGGTGCAGTGGAAACACTTTGGGCCCGATGAAGCTACATGGGAGATGGAAGATCAGATGTGGGCTATGTATCCTTCCTTGTTTTTCGGTTGAGGCAAAGCAATTTTGGCTCGATGGTTTGGTGTGATTTTGGTATATGCTTTGGTATGTATCTTGGTATATGTTTTGATGATGTTATGTACATATGTATATGGATGTAAATACCACCATGAGCTATGCTATAAATCTCCACTATGTGGTATGTTGTTATGATGTCATGTTATTATGTTGTTATGTCGGGTTGCTTTTGAACAGGGTGATCATTGTAAATGTTACATTGAACTAAGTTACAAAGCTCCACCGACAATATATATTTTTCTACAACAGTTTTATGGTTATAGGTGTTGTTGAACACCGAGGATGGTGTTCCCCCAAGGGGGAGAGTTCTGTAACAGCTCTGGTGAAAATTCTATGTAATAAAAGTAAATAAAGGAAAAATAATAACCACAAATTATGGGACACTTGTTACAAGATGAATGTTGGGCATAATCCTAGTGATGGGGATCACTTGTGATTTTTTATGGCTAAGGAAATTGGAAAAGGCAATGGCTAAGGCTTTGGAAAGGAAAAATGGCATTTTGGCACAAACTATTTATGAAAATAATGGAAATTAGGAGAAAATGGAGATGGAAGGTCACAAGTTTCATGTGAGGAGGAAAATGAAGGAAAATAATGGAAAATGAAGAAAATAAAGGCCTATTCATAAAAAGGATTTAGAGGATCAGTTGGTAACCTTTTTTTCAGTTCAGTTTTGGAGCTCTCTCATTATTCTCTCTCTCTCTCATACTCTTGGAGACTTAGAGTTTTTCTTGGAGAACTCTTGGTGGGTGTGGCATACTTGGATTTTTGGAGCAAGAAGGCAAAATAAGAGCAAGAAAGTGCAAGAAGGCATTAGGATCAACAACCACATCATATTTTCTTGCAGGTATCGAGTTGCATGTATGCTTCCTTCACTAATTTTGGCATGAATGGCGCATGCATGTGGTTTCTTAGTTGTGATCTATCATTGGCATGGTGGATTTCTTGGATTGATAGTGGATTGCCTAGCCTTTCCATTTCCTGGATAACCTTGGTGATTGTGGGTTTACTTTCATTGTTTTTTTGGTTGGTTCTCATGTTTTCTTAGCTTGGGTTGAGTTATTAGTTCCTAGAAGCCCTGGTTGGACAAATGCTATGAAAGCCTTGTAACAAATTGGGTTGACTTACTAGTCCTAGAAGCCTTGGTTGGAAAAACACTCTAGAAGCCCTTAGTGGGTTGAGTTACTAGTCTTGGAATCCTTGGTTGCATAAATGCTTTAGAAGCCAAGTGATAGCTATGGGTTGAGTTACTAGTCTTGGAAGCCTTGGTTGGAACAAACGCTCTGGAAGCCCTATAAGGCTTGGACAGAGACCAATCTAATGATGGTTTTGTGATGTCCGACCGTGAGGAGGAATCACTGTTTGATGGGTTCAAGTGGATGGCCTCTAAAAGCCCTAAATGAGTTTGGATTGATGTGTTCTATGAGATCCCACATTCATGTTTGGAATATGGCACAGGGGTGAATGGTAGAAGAGATATTTGGCTCAACCATTCTATGGTCGGGTGGAATGTGGAAGTCCTATCCTAGGTTTGGATTTTGCATCATTAATGAAAGTTTATTTTTCCTTGTATTTCTATGAAATTTTTGATGGATTTTATGTGGTCTATATGGATGTACTTTCATGAATATTTTTGCTGCTATTTGCTGGTTATGTATGTGTTTTATGACAACAACCGTGTGTGGCTCTCATCATGTTTTTACTTGTAATTGAATGATCAATGTATTTATGACTTAATGGATGGAATGGCAGTTGATGTGTCGAGGCATCAATGGTTCTTAGGATTCTCAGCTAAGTATGAGACCCCTATGCTCATAATTTTTAATTACACATGTAGATTACACATTTGCAATATGTTTAATGAAATGTCTATCATGGATAGTAGGGGTTAGTCAAGGTCTTGAACAAGTATTTTCTTTAGTACTATCATTTCCATGTTATGTTAATGATCTGAAGAGATGGTTCAATTATGGGCAGTGACCTAGGCTCTAGGCCTGGAAATGTGGCTCAATTCTTGGAGTCACTGACATAACATTGACAATTTTGGTCTCTGGTCGTTGGTAGGCAATCCTGTGAGATTGACTTTGGGTTGCTGGTCACACTCATGCCTATATCATGGGAACAACTAAGCCTTAAATTGTCCAAAAGATCAGTGGGACCCCAAGGCAAGATTTCTAAAGTATTGGATTGGTTCCTAAGGGTCTTGTAGTTGATGATTAATGTTTGTATGGTGTGTTTCTGTCGGTTCCACTTCTTAACATGACTTAGGAGGTCAAATGATATCATAGTGGACTCTTGTCGCATGTTTACCTTGACTGGCCAGTTGCTTGGGTAGATGTGGGAGGAGGGTGTTACAGTCTTAAACTAAATGGCCATACAAATGACTACGAATTTTGTGGAAGGGAATATTTTCATAGTCTAACATTTGGGTTAGTTGGTCAAACTTACCTCCTCTATCTCCATAGATTCATAAAGGTCCACACTAACATCTAAATCCACAAGAATTTTACAATTGGACATGCATTTGAAGATTTATAAGAATCATTTACAAGGATAAACTTACACTATATACTGTTGATTTCCTTCAAGGATTTATCATTCTATAACTCCATGAGTAGTCCCAGTAGCATAAACCAAACTTAGTTAATTTGACGAATTCCTCTTGAGCATTAAATCAAAGGTGTTATGTATTTAGAGAAAGGATCGCTTTGTCAAAAAACCATTATCCTTATAGAATATGAATGGAATTGGCTTCAGATTGGAAGATTAATCCTATCCATCCTTGGTCTAAGAGGTAGAAGTTTGACCCTTTCTCCAGAATAGAGCCCCAATAAGACTAGATTCAATTATTTAATGAATCAAGTCCCATCCCTCACCCCAATTCTAACTAGTGTTTTTCCGAGGAGGGAAACCACTTGATCCACTTGCACATATTTACTTGCCATAAGAGAAATACATTTACCTTGGGATTTGATGACATTTGTTTTCTTTTTTTGTCCTTCTTATACCACTTTCAAGTTTCGTTCATGAGTCTAAATAGGTTTCTCATGGCTTTGATGTGGAAAAATTTGATAGAAAAGGGTAGACTCTTCCTTCTGCAACAAAAGAACCTCCTCTCTTTTACAACCCTCTGGAAACTTCTCCTTCGTGACAAAAAATGATGTCATAACCTTGACCACAAACCCTAAAGGAAATGAAACAAGACTATCTCAATCTTCGGAAATCTCTGGAGTCACACGTGTGTTATCCACATGCCCAAAGATGTCCTCTTTTAACATCGAGTCTCCATTGTAATCCACAAGAGTTTCATATACACCCATAGTGTGGTGTGAATGAAGGCAGACCTGGCACTTCTTATGAAACCCTATCTAAAACCTTTCCTGCCAAAAAAAAAAAAATGCAGAAATGTTAGTACCTCAAATATGAAACTTCACCTCCAAATTGTAGAAATATCAATTGCATTCTTCAACTTCAACTACCAATGGGAAACACTACTTCATTTTTCTTGCTTGCTTTTCTCCTTTTCCATTGACATCCTAACAATTTTATAGCTAGGTTTATAGTAGGTCTTACTCCATTTGATACATCTAACTTAATTATTCAAGAAATGAGGACTCTAAGAAATCAAAACCTCAATTAAGAACCATCTCATACTCCCTACATATCAATATCACCATCAAATATACTATATTGATAGAATGTTTTCAAAGAACATGTATGTAGCTTTATATAATGTCAAATGGAACTATTTAATAACTATATTGTATAATAAACTAGTAATATGTACGAGTCCTATTGAATAGTGTAATATTCATTATTGCACTATAGAACTCACATTCACTTAATTAGCCACTCACAATTAATTACAACTCATTGTTGGATTCATAATACATGCTAAAATATCAACAGCTTGATGATGTTGACAAATAAATCCCTCTTGTGGACAAGAGTGATATCCTTAGGCATGGAACCCAGACCTAGAATGAAACAAAAAATAATAGGAAACTTTCCCTAAGTCTATCATGATCAAATCATACATAAGAAATCAAATATATGAGTGTTTTGTACCTTTCTAAATGATGTTTGTCCTTGCTAGTTTCTTGCAAGGTTTAGCTCCTAGCTTTGTTTGTAGTCCTCACGAAGAGGAAACTTGTAGATAGCACAAAAAAACAAGAGATCAAAGCACCAATATACAAATATGATTTGAAAAGAGACCTATAAATACGATCAAGGAGGTATGTCATAAAACCATCAAATGTAGACAATGTTTATGGGAAAGAAATGTATCATTGTATTAAACATAAAAGGAGTGATTACAACTTGAGCCTTGATGTTTTGGATCTCCTCCTAGTTTGTTCCTTCATTCCAAGCCTTGCCTTCAAAATCCTTGCAGTCAAAAGATGGAAATTTGAGCAGAATTTCACCAAGATTTCTTGAGTTTTTCTAACTAGCCATATCAATGGGAGATGGTTGTATTTGTAGACTTGGGAAGGGATAATAGGAGGATAAGGGATGGATGTTGAGATCCAACATGGGAGGGAGTCGAACCAGATCCAAACCAATTGGAAAATATGCCATCCACGAGGCTTTTAAAATAGAATCTTCTCATATTCTTTTTATTTTACCTTTGTTAAACAATGTTGTAGGTCATCAGTTATACATAGTACAACAACCTAGTAGTGTTGCATACAATTACAATATGACCTATGACACCCTTTAAAATTAGGGTTTTTAAAGGTAATTTTATAAGATGTTCATCTTAGTTAGTGAGTTTCTCTTCTAAATTATTCAAGGATTGGTGGAAACTATGCTTTGGATGGCAAAGGATAGGGGCATGGCATCATTTCTTATAAGTGCATAAAAATAATGTGTAACAAAATCCCCCCTAAAGTATGAAGTTAGAAGAGGCATGATGACTAAATTAATTTATCATGAAAAGGCATTAAAACAATGGGTCAACTGGTTAGAAACCTATCAACAACAATCAAGGAATTATGCTATAATAATATCATATGATCATCTTTGAGGTAGGCATTCCCATACTCATAATACAAGTGACTCAAAGTACAAGTATGGATATGTAAAGATTCATGTCAAATAAGGAAATTCTTGGCCACCAAAATACATCATGGATCCATGTTGACATAAATCAATATGAATGTAGCCACTAGACATACACTTTGGATCTATGCAACAAACATAAATACTCAAATAACTCCATCGCAACTTGGACATAACAGACATGGTCCATGGTCTTCATCTCTATCAAGCCAAAGTACGAATCTAACCATGTGAATCAATCTGTTGGGATCGAACATGGTAGAGATCACTTAGTTATTGGTTAGTGATGAAAATTATTAACATACGCGAAAGGAATGACCAATAATGACAATGGCCCTTAAGGTACTCAAGTACATTCTCTAGAGTGTGAATAAATCATTTGAAGTCTAACTCTCAGAAT
Organism: Pinus taeda; assembly: GCA_000404065.3. NCBI lineage: Eukaryota > Viridiplantae > Streptophyta > Pinopsida > Pinales > Pinaceae > Pinus > Pinus taeda. The sequence goes on along the minus strand of APFE030115402.1, from coordinate 96,061 downwards.
CAATTGATCAAAGATCAATGATGTAAAACTATTATCAAAAGTGAGGAAACATGTCATATGCAACCTCCAAGGTGCTAAATGGTTTCTAAATCAACTTCCTCGATAATGTGTTGACGTTGATAGGAAGTGATTTTGTTGTAGGAGGGCCTTGATGTATCCCCTATCAACGACATGAAATATGTGGAAATATTTAAAGTGAAATCGAGAATAGAGTAATTTAGGACTGACTTAGGGATGAATAACACAATAGAATGCTTTGAGGACTGTAAAAATTGGTTAATTCAGATATGATCGACATGAAAGAAGGCTTAAAAACTGAAATCTGGTTGATCTTCTCTTGAACATATTGACAACACGATAATTTTCGTCGAAACATTGACTCAAAAGTGGACATAGATCAAAGTATAAGACTTTTTAAAGGGATGTGATCAACAAGAGATAAATGGATTTCTCAACCTTTACCCGAGGAGTGAAAGGGTGTCATGTTCAAGAGCGACTTGTTGCTAGACAAAGTAAATACACATTCCCTTCCTGAATTTCCCCCACCATTTCTGGCGAGTACCTCTTTACTTTTATGTGAGCTTAAGGAGGATAACATTTGCTTGAAAGTATAATCTCATCCTTTGGAGGTATTTTTAACGAACCCTAATAAGGAGTGGTTCAATACCAATTCAAATATGGGTCCTTCCTTGTTTAAGTTTTATGAGTCCAATGAAGGCATGACCCTATCTCTTTTCATATTTAGAGAGTTTGTAAAGAAAGATAAAGAAAACTCCAATACAACCTTTTTCATTTATATTTAGTGAGTATAAAAGAGGATAAAATATAACTCTTTCAGTTCTTTCAATGTAAAATTTTAACGAGTCCGGAGAAAGTAAACCTCGGTGATTTTTCATATTTAGAGAATTTGAAGAATCAAAAAAGAATACTCCAATTAATGTATTTTTTGTAATTTTAATGAGTCAAAGAATGAATAAAAGTTTTCTCATGCAAAAAAATTTCATGTTTCAATGTTTACTTAAATCTGCACACACTCAAACAATGAAATAATCATATATGCCCAAAAAATATGCTAAAAATGGTAGAAAGAGGTATTTTTTAAATACAATATTAAAATGGTAATAAAAAATAATAAAAAAGTCAAATTCCTTTTTTTAAAAAGGGGGAAAGTAATTTAGTTTTACCCATTGTGGAATGAAAAATCGTCATTTTAATTCTAATCTTCAGGAGGTGATTCTGTGGATGATTTCTAGTGTCATTTTTCGAGGTTAGAGATCTCACTCTCCTCTTCAATTTCATGATTTTTATTTTAATTTACCCTGATGTTTTTGGCCTGATTTAATTTTTAAAGTAGGAGCAATTATTCCCTAAGGGTGTCGTACGCCCTACCTATCGGGAACTGTGACATTGTATAGTTGTCACAGTTCCCTAATAGTCAGGGTGCGACATAGTCACATTGTCTATAAAATGAAATATGTAACTGACAAAGAAAATCAAGATTGCATTTTTTAGGTGGAAAAAATAAAATTTCTATTGGTGACAGATCGATCCATTCTCCTTTTGATGTTTACAGGCCATTTGACTACCAAGATGTTGGAGTGGAGAGAGAGAGAGAGAATGAGGCAGATAATTTAATTCCTGTCAATGGTGCAAATACCTTAGTGACACTTCGTCAATGTAGGTTCTATAAATTCTTCTTGATTCCAGGGATGAGGGATCAATTAAAGCTATTGGAACACTTAGTAACAATGTGGGATCTAGATGAACAACGTTTTTGAGTTGGTGTTCAAAATCTTAACATAGATATAGAAGATATCTACTTCTTGACTAGGCTCTCAAAGAGAGGGGCCCACGTTTTATTAGTTAGTTCGAGAGTTTGAGGTGAAACTACGAATGGTTTCATTGTTAAATATTGTTCTCCTAGAACGAGGAATAGAAACAAAAAGATCCAAATCAAAGTTGGGAGGTATCTTCCTCTCAGAACTATGTTAATTATCATTACCCACATATCAGGGAGTGCAACTCCACATTTTGCCACTAAGGAACAAATGCAATATGCCATAGAGTATATGGAGGTTAGAGTGTTTAATTGGTGTGAAGTGCTCTTGGTTAACATGAAGGATCAATTGACTAAGGGAGGACAAATAGGCTTAAACAATTTGGCTATGGATTTATTTGGTGTCCTTCTTCTTGGAAAGGGTACCTGTTATGCGTCCATAAGTAGATGTGATTGATCCAAGATTGTGTGACCATCACATGATGAGATGGATAGAGTTGATGACATGCCATGGAGGCTCTCAAGGATTCTCATTTTTTACCACATGGTTTAGATGGTTGGAGAATCAAGTAATTATGATTGAGGATTTTCCTTATGCAAGTGCATATGTGGAGATCTCGATCTAGGTATTCTTGTGCGATTTTAGTGGGATGCCATAGATAAAAAGGAATTTTCAAAATATTTCAATTTCTATATATTTTTATTTTAATTTTTTTTTTGTTGTGTTAAGACTAATATCATGTTTACATGCAGATGTTGGATCAATTTGCCTAGTTGGAATGTTACCAATCCATTGGTGATTTCAACAAGTTGGATTGGGTGACCATGATCGAGAGGTAACATAAGAGATTCATGAGATAGAGAAGAACCTTAAGGATTTAAATCATGGTATTGCAGATATGTGGCTTCAGAAGGTGCCTCAGCGCTATTATTTCCATATTGTTGGAATATCCTAGCAGATGGGCCAATTGCTTGGGTGTATAGTTTAGGCAGTAGCATGCTATCATGAACATGGTGCATAGGGCTTTGAAATATAACAACTAGGATGTCTTGTTTTTTTTTTTTTGTAAGCTGGGGCGGGACTCTCCGATTTACATGTCCATTAAGTACCCCTCAACGGAGGAAGGGTATCCCAAGATTTGAACCCAAGACTTCCGGTTCGGTGAGACTTCATTTCCACGGCCCTTGCCGCTTGAGCTACCCCATGTGGACAACTAGGATGTCTTGTTTTGATTAACATGTATTTTGATAAATAAAGGTGTTGTGCCTTATGTTGTTAGAACACTTTTTGTGAAAACATTTCGCCAAACTCTTAATAGAAAATTATTTATATTCGACTACTATCTAATGAAATGTGTGAATGTTTTGGAATTTTATAAATTGTGTAAATTTTTATCTAACACATAGTTTTCCAGAGTACATGTTAATGTATTTATATTCCTTGGAATGTGTTTATTTTCAAGATAATCAAATTATCTTTCCAAGAGACAAACCCTTAAAAATACTTGTAGAAGAGTAGGACTTATAACTAAATAAATATTACTTAACTATACTATTATGAGCTCAGGATCAAGTCTAACAACCAAACAGTGAATACCAAGAGAAATGGAATCTAATAATAACTCAATCACTACACTATATTCCACAATGTTTTTAGTTGTACAACCAAGACATATCCCATGTAAACTTAACAACTCATCAATGAGCGTATAGGTTGCCCAAGTCGCAAATGTAAGGTTCTAAGTACTACAAGGAGCACCATCAACAAAGAAACATAAGGTAAAGGGTATGCCAACATCTACAAACCAAGCACAAAACAAGATAAGCAGTGGAGAACATAAATCATTCACAAAAATAAAATTTCTAACACGCCAAAACTATGTTATAGTAATATACAAAGTACCTATTTAGAAAAAACTCCAAGCATATTACTTTTTGAGATAAAGTCCATTTTGGGGCTCTCCTAAGGGAATTTCATCATAATGAACCAAATCATAGGCACCTTTTTCCAAAAATTGTTTAATGATGTAAGGGTCATGCCAAATAGGCTTGAATTCACTATCTCCTTGCTTTTCATGTCGCTTGGTCATACAGAAGGACTAAGTCACCTTTAACAAAAACACGAGGTTTTAAATTTTTGTCATAATGGGATTTAATGCGCTTCTTGTGAGCCTCGCTAACCAATGCGACATCACGACGAGTTTATCTAAGCATTCTAAATACAACGAGCATTCTTCCTCGACAGAAGTAGTAGGGAGCAATTCAACGACTACTTTTAGAGACAAAATCTCGCATTCAATGGGTAAGACAACTTTCAAGCCTTATACAAGCTGAAAAGGCGTGAATCTAGTGGTTTTTTTGGCTAAGGTTTAATATGCCCATAATCCCCAAAAATTAATTAGGTGTCAATTCATTTCGTGAAACCCTATCATCCATTGAAGTATCGTTGTAAGAATTTTTATTGGCTGCTTCTACTTGGCCATTGACCTGTGGATAATAAGTAGTTGATTTTTCATGGCATAAACCCAACTTGGAAGATAACTCTGACATCATATCATTTAAAAAATGTGAGCCATTGTTAGTAACGATGTCTTCGGGCACACCAACTCCAACAATGATGTGACTGAATATGAACAATGTTGTTGTTAACCCATTATCGACACATGTAGACATCACCTCATCCATTTAGTGAAGTCAACGACAACCATAATATATCTGAATGTAGGCTTATATGAGTAGAATTATTTAGAAAAATGCTTTTAAGATCCATCACATAAATGTGTTAGTTGCTAAAGCGTTTCGAACAAACTAATTTGGTTCATCATTAAGATGAAAAGATGGAGAAAATCTGATATAGCAAGGGTATATAAAGGAAATTAAAGTATATGAAAATGACCGTTAGAAAAATCATTAAAAATTAATCAATTAACCATTAAGAAATAATAATAAAGTAATATAAACAATTATTTATAATAATTATAAAAGAATTAGGGAAATAATCATATTAAAAATGGGATAAGATAGTAATAAGGATAACTAGGATAAAAATAGGAAAAACAAAAAATATAAATAAATAATATAATAATACCTTAGAATATATATTAAGGGTAAAAAAGGGGGAAACATGATATTGTTAGAATGGGATAAGATAATAATATAAAAATAAGGAAAAAGATAGTATTAAGCATAATTAGGATAAAAATAAGTAACATTAAAAAATAATAAATATAAATATAAATAATTTTATATTAATACTTTAGAATAAATATTAAAGGTAGAAAACTGGGATAATAAAATATAAATTATAAATAAATAGATAGTATTAAGGATAATTAAGATAAAAATTATGAAAATTATGAAAAAAAATTAATATTAATATTTTAGAATAAATAATGAGGGTAGAATCTATTATTCTTTAAAGAATGAGAGATTCGAGCAAATTTCAGATTAATAGAAGCATCTCTATAACGTTTAAGAAAATCTAGTCATATTTTTTCTTAAATACTTGTAAGCGCAAGCATTCCAATAACCGAACATTGACTGTAGTTTCCCTCCCGTAAAGGGTTAATTTTTTTTTTTTGCTAAAGCAAGAGTCGTACCTTCATTATCATTAAATCAGAAAATAATTTACATAGATTACAACCATCCAAGTGGATCCATGGACTAGGTAAAAACTACCACCAAACAACCAAGAGCATCGAGTTAAGGGTGAAAACTTGATCCCTCTCAATCAAAATAGCAAAAACCTCCAATGCCCGATCGTACCAAGGCCAGCCATTCGACTCGCACAATCCGAATGAGGGACTAACACTCAAACCAAAGAAAGACCTAATTCAAAGCAAAAATCAGCATTGAAGCATTTAATCTCCATTGTCAAAACACCATGCCCGATCCAATGGTGGAGGAAGAAATCACAGTGCTAAGGAGCCTGACGATTAACCTTCAAGACCCACTGATAAGCGCAAAGGTATCTGACCGTAGATCTCTTAGGCATGATCCAATGACTGAGAAATATATCGCAATGCCAAAAGGCCTGTTGCTTAATCACATGGACCCACTAACATGCTCGATGATTCCAAGTTGTCGATCCACCGTGCTTGATCTGACGGCCCAGGATCATATTGCACGGGCCTAAAGCACCACTAGTTAGCATGTGATGTGGGTGGTTTACGTACCCACCCCTCGGCCACGTGTAGCGATTTGAGTGGAATCAGTCCCAAATCTTAGAATCCACTTTCTGCTTGAAAGGTGCCCGATGACTAGAAAACCACTTTGAGGGCGGAATTGCGTCCCTGTGAAGAGAATCTAGGGTATTTCGACCGCCACAAAAGCCTTTATTTCAGCTTCTCACTCCATCCCCTTTGCACCCATTGATGAACCCATGTAAAGTACATTCCCATCCCTCCGGCCAACTACTCGAGCAACAGAATCTGCCGAGCAACTGAAGAAGGTTAAAAATGAGGAAAAAGTAGCAACTCATGTCAAAACCAAATTATCTAGAAACAACCTCCATGGCTCTGTTATGATACACCAAGATATCTTCATATGCTTGGCACCCATGCTGTTCCTTGAGTCTGTTCTGAGACAACCCTTGCTAATCCATCGCGACTCTGCTAATGGTACAATTCACTCCTTGGTTAGCTAATAAATCCGCCAGTTTGTTAGCCTTCCTTCGTACATGGTTAAAACTTACTGTGTATAGGCTCATGAGGTGGAGCTGGATCCGTTGAAAGACTTGGATCAACCTCTAATGTTTTGAAACCTTCTCCGGCCCCATGCCCCAATTGATTCTTTTGACTGAGTTTATGATTAGCTCAGAGTCAGCTTCGATAATCACATTTTGCCGATTTTCCTGCGCTAGGATTTCTAAGCATTGCTCCATAGCCATTAGTTCTACCATGATGTTAGTGGCTCTGCCTAAATGGCAGTGGAAGATGGAAAGGATATTTCCCAATTCATCCCTTAACACCCCTCCAAAGCTAGCAATACCTGGGTTTCCTTTAGAGTCCCCATCAATGTTATATTTCAGAAAACCTTGAGGGGGAGGATGCCAATAGTCCTGCTCAATTTCCATTATCCTAACCTTTTTTTCCATGCCCTGAGGAATAAGCCCCTGCATGCCCAACTGTCTAAGAATTCTCATTTCAGCATCTGAAGGTGGATTCTTAGGGTGATTTCTCACAGTCGTGCTAACTGTCTCCCTAAGTTGTCTTAAGGTCTTCTAAAAAAGACATTGGAAGGGTCTCTTTTCATTTTTAAATATCCTATTGTTCCTTTCTTTCCAGACATTCCAAATAATGAAGCTAGGCGTGAGAGCCCAAGCTGAGCAAAGAATTTCAGAATCAGAAAAATTTCGCCTCCAGTTGTTTAGGGTATTGATAATACTCCCTCTATCCCTGTCAGTCTTTTGGAAGATGGTGGCAAAAGAGTCCCACAATCTAGAGGTGAAGATGCAATTGTTGAGGAGGTGTTCCATATTTTCCTCTTGGGCTTCATAGAGCTGGCATTTGGAGGGCCCCAGAACCCCCCTTTTCTGAATGTTGTCCCAAGTCAAAATTTTCTTATGGTGAACTAGCCACATGAAGAGTTTAATCTTCATCCAGCCATGATGCCTCCATAGATTCTGCCAAATTCTATCTAGAGCAAGAGAATCCAGCTCAAGGAGTATGCGTTTTGCCTCCTTAAGATTAAAGGTGCCCTCATTGTTGTTTCCCCATCTTAATTGATCACGCCCCCCTAATACTAGAATCTTCCTTTGTTCCAACATTTTCATAAGAGCCTCTCCTTTAGCTTTCAAGGGGTTGTTTTCCCTGTAAACAATATTCCTCTAGTTTCTCCATTTTCTTGTATTATTAGTTTGATCCCAAAAATCTTTAACCTTAGATAACCCTATGATGTCTGTCTCAATCTTGAGGTCCTTAAAATCCTCTTTTAATAGTATCGGTTCTTGTTGCCATTTGTGTTCCAAAAAGAGTGCCAGATCTCCCTCTCTGATTTCCCAGAAGCTGTTCTTTTGTACTAAGCCTCTATTTTCCCAGGATTTATTCCAGATATATGAGCCCTTTATACTTCCAGACATCCTTACATGATCGTTAATTTGCCAAGTACTAGCATATTTTTCTTTCCAAATACTAGCCCACTGAGCCTTTGGTTCTTTAACCCAATGCCACCAAATTTTAGCCCCTAAAGCCCTTCTTAGAACCTCTGGATCGTCCAAACCAAAACCTCCATGACTTTTAGGTTTGCAAATCTTTTCCCAGGCTACCAAGGCCCATTTCTTTCTATTCTCCCCCTTGCCCCAGAGGAAGTCCCTTTGAATGGTTCTGAATTGTTGTAAGACTCCTTTTGGTGCAGGGAGAGCTGAAAGCATGAAAACTGGGATAGATTGAAGAACAACCTTTTTAAGCACCAATCTACCAGCTAGGTTTAAGGATTTGATGGTCCAATTCCTAATTGTATCCCACATCTTGTTAATCACCAGCTCCCATATGCTCTTATGTAGAGGTTTAGTAGTTAGAGGCACACCCAAACATTTTGAAGGAAGGAAATCCCTTTGAAAGCCCAGAATTCTGGAGATATTCCTTTGAATAGAAATATTGGTATTAACGAAAAAATTCTTGGATTTGGAAATATTAACCTCCATACCTGAAGCCATGGACAAGTCACTTAGAAGTTGTTTGTATGCCAGAGCCTCTTTGACTGTAGGGATTCCTTGCAGCATGGTATCATCCACAAATTGCTGATGAGTCAAGGATTGTCCATTCTCAGAAAGTTGGAGACCCTTGATTTTGTCGTTTTCCTTTGCCTGCTTGATGGACCGCCCCAGTCCTTCCATCATGAGAATGAAGAGAAAAGGAGAGAGTGGATCACCCTGCCTAAGGCCTCTTGAAGGAATAAAAGTCTCGGAGGGAGAACCATTTACCAAAATAGAAAAACTGGGAGAAGTTATCAGATCCATGACCCATCTGACCCAGTTATGATCAAACCCAAAAGCAATAAGAACTCTTCTAATATAGGTCCAATTCAACTTGTCATAAGATTTGGCTAGGTCCAGTTGCATGATCATTCCAGCCTTCTTGTTGCTAGTCAGTGAGTGCACCACCTCCTGTGCTTGAATGATATTATTGAGAATTTTCCTGCCTTCCACATAACCAGATTGTTCCCCAGACACAAGAGTGGGCAAAAGAGGTTTGAGTCTATTGGCTACAACCTTGGATATTATCTTGTAAACCACATTTCACAAAGCTATGGGTCTAAAATTATCTGGAATTAGGCATTGTCTTGTTTAGGGATTAGAGAGATGAAGGAGGTGTTGAGTGCTTTTAGAATAGTTCTATTGCGCTAGGAATCTTCTACTACATTCAAAATGTCTTATTTAACAATATTCAAGCAAGCTTTAAATAAATCTACATTGAAACCATCAGGGCCTGGCGCTTTACCATACTACATTTCCTTGAGGACCTCATAGATCTCCTCTTCAGTCACTAGCCTATTGAGGTTTAAGTTATCCTCTCTAGACACTAGTCTTGGAATATGTCTCCTTGATGAAATGTTCTCTGTTCGAAATGGTTTCCTTTGCTATCCCACGAAAGTGCTGGACCAACTCAACTTCTATGTCTTCGTGGGAACTGAGAATTTGCCCTCCCTTATCCTTGATTGAATAGATTCTATTATGGGCTCTGTTCGCCAAGGTGGATCTGTGGAATAATCTGGTATTTCGCTTTCCTTCCTTTAGCCATTGCACTCTAGACTTCTGTCTCCAAAATATTTCTTCTTGTTTACAAAATTTCTCCCATTCTTGCTGGAGTTTGGTAGCTTTCTCATTTCTAACTTTGTCAAAGCCAACCATGATAAGGGTTTGGTTTAGTTCCTGCAATTTGTTTTCAACAGCTTTTTTTCGTTCAAACATATTACCAAATTCGTTCTTGTTCCAATCTTTGAGCCTGCACTTGATATGTTTTAATATTTTGTGAAGAAGGAACATACTTGTACCCTAAATGTGTAAATCTTCAGACCACCAACTTGAAATGTTGTTGATGAAATCTGGATGTGTGAGCCAGATATTTTCAAATCTGAAAGGTCTGTTCTTGGTGGTACCTATGCCTTTGACCTCCAGTTGGACCGGCCGATGATCTGATCCTCCAAAGGGGAGAATACTCACTGCCATTTCCTTATTATTGAGCATAAGGTCCTCTGAGATGATGAATTTGTTTAACTTTGATGCAACTAGAGACTCTCCTCCTCTTTTATTGTTCCAAACAAAGAGACCATTACTTGAAACAATATCAACTAGCTTCATAGAATCCATAAAAGTTTGAAAGGATAAGGAGTCTTTGTTTAGAGTTCTGGTACCCCCTTTTTTCTCTGATAGTGATTTGATCATGTTGAAATCACTACTCAAAATCCATGGTATTCTCATTTTCTTTTGCCTTTTTGTTTTTCATATACCCTTTCTAGATCATATTTCTCCATCTTTTTGTTCTTGATGATGAACCACATTAGTTGGTCTGAAACACGTAGGAAACTAATACATTCATGTGATGGATCCTGAAGGCATTTTTCTAATCAATATTATACGCATTCTCCTCGACCTAGTGAGGGTTACATGTCATGGATTCGCTGCCTCATTTAGTAAAGGGGGCAATGAATACATGGTGAAGCGGAGCAGGTGGTGTGTTTATCTTATGATTGTAACGTTGGCATAAGTGATATATTTCAATCATGAGTATACAATATTTAAAGAGAGAGGGCCAAAAATATCTAACACAATTTTTTTTTTGGGTAGTGGTATACCCCGACATAGGAATGCCACATGGCCCAACATGGAAATCATTAAGAGATATTTTGGTTTCCCCATAAGTTAAACAATGTCAGAATTCAGTATCGACATCATGACGATAAAGGGTATCACTAACAATAATGTATTACTAGGATTATTATCGAATTCAGTGGTGTTCAACATGAGATAAATCAGGCCAAAATTTCTGAGTCTGGATATAAATAATAATATCTCCATACCATGGATCAGATGAACTGATAGGGAAAAGAGATGCAACAAGAAATTAATCATCTATCACAGTTTCTATTTTAGTGTAGGGAAGGTCACATATTAATTAAAAAAAAAGAAAGATTTCTCTCTTTGATCTTTTGAATTCCAAATCAAACCCTTGGAGGATAACAATCCACTTTGAGTATTTTACCCCTAGCACGCCTAGTGAGAATATGTTGCATAGGGTTGGAATCGAAAATAATAGTAGTTTTGCACACAAAAATGTAGTGACGAAATCTTTGAACAACTTGCACAACTACATAGGCTAATCTCCACATGTGTGTATTTCATTTTAATAATAGTAAGGTTCCTACTAAGATAATAATAGTTTGTTCAATGCATTAATCATCCTCTTGGACAAGTACCATGGCATAGGTATTATCTGAAGTAGCTAGGTACAAAAAATTGTCTCAATCATAATCAGAGGGATGTAAAAACAATGTATGAGTCAAAACATTCTTCAAAGCATCATATATTTTTTGAATGATGTCATCCCAAATGAAGGGAAACCCTTTTTTCAATAGTTGAGTAAAACCTTTCGTGAATTCAACATAATTGGGCATGAAACACTATAAAAAGTTTTCTTTCCCTCGCAAACTTTGGAGTTTCCATAGAGTGGAGGGGGGAGGTAAATTCACAATAGCCTCAACCTTCAAGGGATCAACTGTGATCCCTTTCCTAGACATGATGAAACCTAGTAGATGTTCAGTTTCCACACAAAAAACACATTTATGTGGATTCAAATGAACATTGTAGTGATGACATTAGAGAAAAATTGCTCACAAGTGTGCTAGATGATATTGAAATCACATAAAATGTGTAGGCAAATCGTCAAGATATGGTTGTAAAATATGTTTGATGTCATGGAATGCATAAGACACAACTCTAGGAAAAGTTGAATTGACGTTCTTAAGTTTGAAGGGAAGTTTTTGATAAGAAAAAGTCCCCCGAGGACATATAAAGGTTGTTATATGTTGATCCAATGACAATACATTAATTTTGTTATAGCCCGAAAGACCATCCATAAATGAGAAAAGTTCACTTCTGGCACAACCTTAAATTATCTGGTCAAAGAACAGGGTTGAATAATTATCCTTAGGACCAACCTTGTTGATATCCCTATAATCAACACATATGTGAACTATACCTTGTTTCTTCATAATTAGAACAATGTTTGAAACCCAGTAAGTTAGAGGTAATGGATAAATAAAACCTGCTTTTAGAAGTTTTTTAACTTCAAACTTAATTGCATTAGATTTTCCTGAATGCACTGGATGAATCTTTTGTCAAATAGGCTTAGCGTCAAGGTATGTCTTAATCTCATGAATGCCAATTCATGGGTCAATTCCAGGCCTTTCTTTGTAAGTCCAAGTAAAATCATCACAGAATTCTCTGAATAGGGATGTATAAGTTTGAATTTATTTGGAAGAGCAAGAGGCACTTATATGAACATTCTCCATGATTACAAGCTTAACCGTGATGCCAATAATCATGGTTTGTTATATATTTTCCCAAATTTCCTTCAGATAAAACATCATGAACTAGAAAATGAGTTTGAGGGTCACTGAATATCTCAGATCAAACCATAGTTTTAGAATGATTCTCAATAGTCTCTAGCTTAAGGAAAAATAAAAAAGGGTGATGGCTATCATCTTGTGGTGTTTCTCCTAAAGACATAATCTCCATGATACTTTCATCAGTAGGGAGAATACCATTAAAAGGATTAGGATATAAGGTAGAAATAAGCCAAGAAGATTGAGAATATTAATCTAAGATCGTGTTCATTCGATCAATGCATTCAATAGCAACCACAGAGGTCAATTGTATCGCTTCGTAAGAAGATTCAAGTGGACTAAGCGGCATTTGGTTGCCTTAAATTTCACATTGTAAGGAACTAGGTACTACCCAAGGATCATATGATTCAAGGGGTCCACTAGTAATAGTCGAAACCATATTAATCAGAGTGACAAGAGGAGAAGCATTGGGTGGTGGGAGTGGAATAGTTCCCATTAACGATGAATCTTTTAAAAGACTCACACCAAAATTATCATAGGAAAATGGAGTTTTATCTATAAAATGTACATTGCTAGTAGAACGTGGATCAAAAGAATAATAAGAAATCTAGTCTACCATGACTATCTTTCCTTGATGATGAAAGTGAATCACATGGAAAATACTAGAGACTATTGCAAACATAGCATGAGTCCAACTAATTCCAAGTAAAACGTTATAGTCAAGAGTTCCATCAATGGATTCTACGTCAACGATTATTGTTTAACCCTCTAGTTCAATGGGAAATGCATTTAAAATTCCATATGGTTTAAACCCTCTACCATCAAAAGCTTTCAATGTGGTAGGTGACTGGTTGATCGAAGGAGACCCTATGGCTTTCCAATAACATATGGACATTATGCATGTTGAGGATCCTTTATCTATGAAAGTATGAAGGATTTTCTTTGCATGCAAAAAAAATTGTATTTGAAAAGAAAGTTGATGCGAGATCTTAGGTACATGATTCACCAAGTCAAAGAATAGTAGACTCGAATATGATGGATCTATTCCACCAATATATGATAACAATGATTTTCATTGTGTAGGGAAAATGTGTAGAACTTCGAGGGACAACATTGCAAAACAACCCTCAACCAAATCTTTTACAATGTTATAATTCTGAGTAGCCCTATCACGTGGACTGAAATATGACCTACGAATAACACCCTTTAGGGGGGATTTAATCATGGTATCAAAACTTGGTTTATTGATCTGTAGAGGACCGAAATTAGGTGGGGTAGATGAGGAAGGTTGATCAATAGTGATTCCAGTAGGAGGAATATAATATTTGGTTCTTGCAGTGATTGAAACAATCTCTTAACACATCATCACCTGAAAAAAGTGAGGAAGAGGATTCATTTTGTGCAACCGTTTGGGTTTCCGGAGGGTCATTTAAAACAACAAGTGTGCTTGGAGTGCCTTTGAGAAAATGATTAACATTGACACGCCGTGGGAATTATTTAATGTAATGAACTCGTCATAGATAATACAAGGATAATAGGTTTTTACTTTTCCTTAGAAGCCTAAGTTTTGGGTTTTTCCCATTGAGGGGAAATTTTCTTAGCTTTTCCTTTTCCCTTTTTCTTACTTCTAGGTTGATGAGATTTACTAGTTAATGTGGATTGAATTGCATTAATATTGGAAGTAGTAACAAGTATAGTAAGAGTAGGAGGGGAGACATTTTGTTGCAATAGTGAGAGTAGTATGGGAATTGGAATGACCATATGGTTTACTTCTTGACTATTGATTGAAAAAACCAATCACACCATTAGCAACATGATATTTTGAAGAAGGAAACGAGGCAAGGATTATTCGATGGGTGAGGAGCATGAGGAATCAAATAATATAATGTGCTAGACTGTGAATATATAAGATCCAAATATTGGGCACGAGTGATAACTTGCTCCTCAGTAACAACACCACCCATGGCAACATCACGGGAAATCGGGGGTAGTAACGACTTAGTGAACCAATCTGCCAATAAATGGTATGGAATTGAGGATTTGATTAATTGGTAATGATTATTAGGTTTGCTCTTTGTTTTCTTTTTTTTTGGAGATTTTGTAGATTGGTTATGTGATTGAAGAGGTTTGAAGTTTAGTTAGAGGATTCTCTTTATGCTTTTGAGTTTTTAGCAATTGTACACAATCATGTTATTTGGATTAAGAAATGTTTGTCAATTTAAAATGTTTAACATTCAACCTGTTACACTGAATTTTGTCACCTTGACTATCTGCAGTTATATGGCCCCATCAATAGCCACATTGTCCTCTTTGTCAAGCCCCATACCTCTGCTCTTCATGTCAAAACTTCAAAGAGAGAGAAAGTCACTTGAAAACATGTTTATCTCTGGGTACGCAGGTTCTCTCTACCTTGCCTGCGTGTACGCACTCCAAACACACTGTACCTGCATACTTGTACGCTCTGTAAGCTAAAGGTTGGGGGCGTACCCCTGTAAAGGTCAAAAGGCGCAAGTTTCATCTTTAAAAAGTTACTTGTGGTCACTTCTAGAGCCTTCTAGAAGAGTTTTTGACGTGTATGAGCGCCTCCAGATGGTTCATGCATCTCTATGATAGAGGAGCTTATCCCATCAAGAGAGGAGCTACCCCATCCAAAAGAGGGAGTATCCCATTGATGTTGGAGCTGAATAACTTCTTCTAGAATACTATAAATACAGGCCTTGGGCCAGAGGAGGGGAGGTTGAAAGCTGAACATTCTATAGGGTAAATGCTGGTGGAATTAGGACTTCCATTTTTGACTTGTGAGGAGAGATCACTATCCTTCCTTGTTGCCATAGTGGGAGTGGGTGAGCTTGTCAAAGTAGAGGAAATCTCTTGCTGGACCCTGGGAGGAGCTTGCACAACACCAAGGCTCAGGTTGTAATGGTTCCTTTGATTATTTAATACAAATAAGTCCATTCTTCTCAATGATTTGTTAATGAATTATTTCGTGTATTCCTTGGTCTGTGTGATGATATGTTTTGTTTTATGATGAATATTCAGGTGTTATGTAATTGTTTGCTTTGTTAGTGTATGCAGGTCTTAAGGTGAAGGAGGAGCTCATCTGGATCAGCAAGGCTGGACTGCTACAACGAGCGTTGGACCTAAGGTAAGATCAGAAAACACTTGATCCCTCATAGAATAATGTGTGTTTAGAGAAGGATTGCTCTTGTTTGGTTTGTTTGTCACTAGAGAGTCTTAGACTCCTAGGGAGGTTAGG
>APFE030115402.1:2736-45832 GCA_000404065.3 Pinus taeda | reverse complement strand
CGAAAACATTTGAATTCTCATAGAATGATGTATATCTAGAGAAGGATAGCTCTTGTTTGGTTTGTTTGTCATTAGAGAGTCTTAGACTCCTAGGAAGGTTGGATTTGTCCGCAAATATAACTCATTCCGTGTGACAGAATCAATAGATAAACCTGTATGGATTGATGCTATGGTAGAGGAATATGATTCCATAGTGAAGAAAAATGTTTGGGAAATGGTACCAAGGCTAGTAGATAAATTAGTGGTAGGTTCGAGATGGATCTTCAAGGTAAAGCATGTAGCATATAGAAGAAGAGAAGCACACGACCATATTTGTGGCCAACGTATTCTCTCAAGTTGATGGAATTGACTATGAGGAGAACTTTTCTCCTGTAGCAAGGTACTCATCCATTAGATATGATTCCATCGTCAAGAACAGTGTTTGGGAAGTGGTCCCAAGGCTAGCAGATAAATTAGTGGTAGGTTTGAGATGGATCTTCAAGGTAAATTATGTAGCATTTGGAATCATATAGAAGCACAAGGCCATATTTGTGGCCAACGGATTCTCTCAAGTTGATGGAATTGACTATGAGGATACCTTTTCTCATGTAGCAAGGTAATCATCCATTAGATCTACTCTTGCATTAGCCATGCAAATGGGGTGGAAGATCCACCAGATGGATGTGAAGATAACATTCCTCAATAGAGTTATTGGGAAGGAGGTGTACATTGAGAAACCAGAAGGTTTTGATACCTTTGACAAAGAGTCACATGCATGCAGACTCAAGCGAGCATTGTATGGACTCAAGCAAGCACCCCGTTCTTGGTACACTAGGATCGACAACTATGTCACCAGGTTGGGCTTCACTAAAAGTGAAGCATATGCAAACCTTTATCATATTATGGTAGAAGGTAAATTTTTCATTATTGTGTTATATGTTGATGATATGATTTTGACCGAAGATGAGAAGTTGATCAAATCTTACAAGGAGGACCTTGCAAGAGAATTTGAAATTAAGGACATGGGACTCAGGCTCTACTTGCTCGGATTGGAAGTATTGCAAGGAGATGGGGAATTGTTTGTCTCTCAAGGAAAGTATGCTAATGAGATACTGAATAATTTCCACATGGAGAGAAACAAACCCATGGAGACTCCTCTAGAAAGCGATTGGAGGAAAGAGGGTGCCACTTCAGGTGAGGAAGTGGAAGCTATCATTTATCAACAACTTGTGGGTTCACTAATGTATCTTTTGAACACATGACCAAACATGTGATATGCATTTAACCAAATTAGTAAAGCTATGGTTAGGCCAACCAAGCTATTTTAGAAGGCATTTAAGTATGTTCTTCAGTACCTCAGAGGCACTACCGAATTTGGACTCGGTACAAATGGACAAAGGGAGTCAAGCTTCAACGCTTCACAGATGCAGACTGGGTAGGGATTTCATCAAAATGGAAGAGTACATCAGGAATAATTTTGAGTGTTGGGTCCACAATAGTTTCCTAGTGCAACATGAAGCAAAGATCAATGACACTCAGCTCAATAGAAGAATAATACATGGCTACTATTCAAGAAACGTGTGAGGTGATTTGGATGAGAAAGATTCTTGTGGGACTATTTGGTCAGATGATGGATCCTAATGTGATTTACTGTTATAATCATAGTTGTATCAAACTCTATAAAAATCTTGTATTTCATGATCGAGCTAAGAATATAGATATCTGGTATCATCATCTATGGGATTGTATGCAGCGGAGGATTATGTTGTTGGAATACATTCCTACAAAGAAACAAGATGCAAATATTTTGACAAAGGATTTTTCCAGAGGAAAATTCAAGTTCCATAGAGGTAGGATCAGGGTAATTGATAATCCCTTTCTTGCTGAGAGGGAGTGTTGAAAATGCAGCAAGAAAATCTCAGTTTGAATTTGCCTTGGTCAAACTAGAGAGAATTTGAATTTCTATTTTAGCATAAACCTTAGAGGTAGTTAACTGAGGTGACATGGAACTTATCACTCAGTTAACTCAGTTAGTTCAAGTTGGAGAAGCTTGAGTTCATTTCAGTATGATTAATTGCTAATTTCTAGCAATCTATTTCAGTTAAATTGAGTTATTGTGAGTTAAACTAGTTCTAACTGTTAGAGGAACTAGTGGAAGGTCAAATTCTGTAGTGTGACTTCAGTCACACTCAGTGATCATTCAGTTAACTAATCAATCAGCCTAAAATAATTCATGCATGTGGAGAAATTGAGTTACCAATTGAGATAAAGGTTCAAGGGCAATGCATTATTAGTTGTAGACTATTCCAAGTTGTACAAGTGGTGCATGCAGTCAGAGGATGAGCCTCAAAGGATTCCACAATTCCAATTGAGGAATTTCCTAATTAATAGGGGCTTAATTCCTCAAGGAACAACACAAGGAAATACTATCTTGGAAGGCTTAAAAATTGGCTAAGTGTTGGCCATAGTTAGTCAGTCAAGCAGAGGGATATGCTATACACTTGCAGGTTGTGCTCAGGCTTGAGAAAACATATGTATTCATCTCTATTCTTTGGTTAATGAAATACAAATATGAAGGGGTTTTGAGTAGTTGTTTTCCCCTATATAAATATCTGTGTATGTGTGATGTTTCCTTTTGCATGTCTATGATTTGTGTTCTATATCATGAATTGAATTTCGCAGATGAGTAGAATAGCTTTGAGTCTTATGATTTAGTAAATTTCATGAGCTTCATATATACACATCATTTCTACTATATATATATATATACATATAAAACAATTACACCAAAATAAATATCTATATATGCATTAGCCATGTGTACAAATTTCCCATAACATAAGGAAACACTATTGAAAGCTATCAAATACTCTTCTTATTTTTGGGATAGGATTTGTGAAAGTTTTCTTGATGCCGTAGAAGAGGAATAATTTATCTAGACATAAATACATAGCGAACAAATGTGGGGGAAACTCATTGTGTGGGATTGTGGATATTATCACTTTCACATAATGAACTTCCTCCGCACTCTAAGCCCAACATACTATGCCACTCACTAATAATAGGGCTTGGTTTATATGGGCCCAAACTAAGTTTCCAAATCTTGCAAATTATATGAAAAATTCATTGTGTAAACATGATTGTAATTTTTTTTAATGATATAATTTCAGAGTAGATTGGTTATGTGATTGAAGATGTTTGAAGTTGAGTTAGAGGATTCTCTTTATTCTTTTGAGTTTATAGAAATTGCACACAATCATATTAAATGTATTGGCAAATGTTTTTCAGTGTAAAACATTTACAATTCAATCTAATAATAATGAATATGGATATGTGCGAATATGGTTGACAATATATATATCTATATATATATATATATATAACGTTAATTTCATTCATGTTGAATAATGAAAAGTGCCTCTAACTCATTCAAGAATTTAAGTGTGTGGAGGAAGCTCATTTCCGAGGCTTCCAGTTGGACCAATACATAGTTTGATGTGGACTCTATCCTCCTGGAGCATCTTCAAAATCTCCAACTGACGATACAACCCCTCCACTCTCACCATGGTTGCATGAAAATGTTGCAACACCTCTAGGGATGGCCTTCCCCTTTTTAGGAGATTAGAAAAAGGGTGGTCTCTATCAGCCCCTTACAGTAGTGCTAGGTGCCCAAGTAGACTGATGATAGGAAAGGGGATGATCTTGTCACAAGCTAGTTGCAACCCCGAGGTCATGTGTTCAATTCCCCTGAAGAAAAGTTGGATGAGCACCACTCCAGCAATGTGTAATGGCAACACATGTAAGGCACTTGTTTTGTAAAAAACACATAGTCCCAAGTTGTAGGCAATATTTACTCCTATGCTATTTCCACTACGATAAACCCTATAGAAATTCAACTGAGACATGAGCCAAGGATTGAACACTCCAAGTCCTAGGGCTTGTAATCCAATCTAGCAAAACGGTGCAACGTCGTCCTCATATGCCATAGTGAGTTAGTGCTCAGGTGTGAGGTGGTAATCGATGGAGACAAAGATGGTGTTGTAGGCTTTGGCCACTCTATGATAGTTGCAGTGGAAAAAAATGGTGTTGGGCTTGTATATTACAAACCCTCCATCATGGAAGAATAGAACAAACGAGGAGCCTTTGGACATAATCAATGTCCTATTGCTAGGTTAGAAAGATTTGAGTTTTCAACCTTGTAAGTGGGTTGATTGTTATTTCCTATGATAAGACGTCATTTTCTATAGTTTTAGGGCTACTAGCGAATGAGGAATAGTGGGGATGCGATTCAATCTTGTGACCTTTCCCTACTTGTCAATTCTGATGCCAATAAACTTACAAGGATTTCTTTCTTGGTCTTACTGACCCATTATTGCCTGAAAATGGAAAAAAATGTAGGACATAAAGAGGGTGAGGAAAATAATTATAAATGGGGTTCAGTAATTATGATGTTCGTGGGGTAGTTACAAATCCTTGAAACATTCACACAAAACTACTGTAGCTATTATTACAAGTTTTTAAAATAGAAGGCTCACCTACTTTTCCAGAGGTTTCCAGAAAGCAATCCATCATAACTAAACTAGTACAAATAAGTAAAGTTGGAATGGAATGAATGAAGTTTTTAGCACTTAACTAAAGAGTGTGGAGGAAGCTCATTATGTGGGAGTGCAGAATCTCTACACTTCTCTACACTCCCGCATATAAGCTAGTAACACTTTTCATTATTCAATATGAATGAAATTGACAATTTATGTGTGTGTGTGTGTATGTATATGTATATATATATAAATATATATATATAATATATTATATACTATATATATAATATATATATTATAATATATATTATACAAGAGAGAGTAGAGAAGAGAGAGAGAGGGGTAAAAATCTATTTTAATGTGAGGAAAGGCTTACAAGTAAATTTGATCGATTGCAATACGATTAATAAAAACCTCATTTTGTCAGAATCACACAAATAAATATCTAGATATGTATTAAAAAATTATACCAAAACAAATATTTAGATATATATTAACCACATGTACATATTTCGCATGACATAAGGCAATGCTATTGCAAGATATCAAAGAGACTCTTCTTATTTTTGGGATAGGAGATATAGAAGCTTTCTTGATACCACAAAACAAGAACCATTTATCTTTAAGACCTAAATACATATCGGATATCGAATAAATGCAGAGGAAACTCATTGTGTGCGAATGTAGAGCTCCACACAATGAAATTCCTCCACACTTTGAGCCCAACATACTATGATACTCGCCAATAACAGGGCTTTCTTGGTTTGTATGGGCCAAAACTAAGTTTCTGAATCTTGAAAATTATATCAACATTCTAGTGTGTACACATAAACATGATGGTAAAATCAAGATCAAACTCATAATATTTCTTTTGGATATCAGGATCATTCAGAGCTTATGGTAGAATTAGTCCATAGCTTTGTCATCAAAGTGATAATTAGTGACTTAGATATAATTCAAATTGCAACCTCAAGGGTAATAAGGGTAGTCACTCTAGTGATTTATATGAAGGCAAGAATTTACATAATGCATGAACTCTATGGCCATGCGTCAATCAATCTACATAAGGTAAAAAAAGAAGTGAAAGGCAGTTATGACCCTACAATGAAAAGAAAATACCCTGCTGCATGGGAGTAAGGAGTTAGCATTTTTATCTACTAATGGTTTATGGATAAGGACATTTTCCTCCTATTGGGAATAAATGGTAGTACTATTGCTACTGCATCGAGATGACCTTTGGATGACTAGAAGTTAAGTTCACGTGAATAAAACCAAAGTAGGTTCTTAGGTCGAAGTGGAAAGAACTCTAGTGCGGTCCTTACCAGTCGAGAATACTTAGTTTGGTGAAATAACGCTAATCAATTGGTGGTGTCACCAAGCTTAAGAATGGATTGATAATTTGGTTGGGGGGGACACTAATTTATGCAGGGGTAGTAGTGTTGTGTTCGTCTCCTTGAAGGGCCTTATGGTTTTCCTAAGCCCCTTAGAGTGTGAGCACAAGAGCCAAATTGACAATAGAGTAATGATGTTGCACAAAACCCACCGACTTTAAATTTTACTTCACTAAATTGTTACTTTAAATGATATTAAATTGGTTTTAGGAATTTTCAATTAATTTACAATGGTTGTACAACATGGCTAGAATAGGGTGCTTATTGAGTGCGATGTAGATATGAAGAAAATTCTACATACTCAACAATTGTAAATTTACAATTAAAGTTTGGTTAGATGTTATGTAATTGTTTGATATTGTAATTTTTATTGTGTCTACTTTAGTGGGTAATTTTTTTACATTAATTGAACATGCTATTTAAAAGAGTAATTTGTAATTTGTAGGATTGCATAGGTGCGAAGGAAGCACAATGAAAGCCTCCTCCACACTCCTGTACCTCCACACTCTACTTGAACTTGCATTGAACAACCTATGTCTAAAGCACAAGAGCCAAACCAACGACGGAGTAATGGTGCTACACAAAACCCACCGACATTAAACTTTACTGCACTTTGTTACTTTAAATGGCATTACATTGGTTTGAGGCATTTTAAATTAGTTTATAGTGGTTGTACAACATGGCCAAAACAAAATCCCCAAGGGTTAGCTCAACTGGTCAAATAAGTTCCTCACCGTTCAGGAGGTCACAGGGTCAATTCTCCCTGAAGCCCTTAGGGTTAGGCCTAGCTATTGGCCGCGGGGCTTGATACCCTTGATCAAGATCAAATATTTCAATGGATGTAGAGGCCACCCAGTGACCGCGGGTGTCCATGAACCACACGTGAAAAAAAAACATGGCCAAAACAAAATTCTTATTGAGTGTGACGTAGATATCAAGAAAATTACACATACTTGATAATTATAACTTTACAATTAAAGTTTGGTTAGATGCTATGTAATTGTTTAGTATTGTAAATTTATCAATTTTTGTTGTGTCTAGTTTAGTGGGTAATCGATTTTGTCAAGACAGATCTTTTAAGAGCTTCTTGGAAATGAGTGTCAAAGTGTAGATAATGGTGATTTCTCCACACTTTTGCATTATAGAGATGAACATGCGGGTCTGCATCGATCATGTTTGGCCATAGTTGTGTGAAATGCACAATGCATTTTCATCTATATGATTTTGGTTTTCCTAAAGAGAACTGTTGATGTATCTAAGTTAGGTTTTGAAGAAGATAATTGTTTCTAATAGAAATGGCCATAGGAAACAAAAAAATATAATTCAGTCATCGGAGATTCTATTGGAAAATGTATCTCGCACAAAATTTTAATGGGAAGCCAGCATTACAAGGATCAATGTTTCATTTGTTGGGTATGTGTTATATTCTTTCCACGGCTACCCCATGCGTGGGGCAGCCATAGGGGGGCGGTAGCCCCCCCTTGTAAGTTGTGTTGGGCACATTGCCTCGAGAATTTTTTTTTGGACCCTATATTAGGTGGACAGACCTACCTATGGTTTTGTGCATGGATTTCGCACATGGTTTTGGGAATGATGGTTTTCTATCCATGGTATTTTGTAGATCCGGTCAAGGGAACTATGGTTATGTTCTAATCTAGGGTTAATGGACTGGGGTTTATTGATGCTTCAGAATGTATATATATGTATTGTAACATTGAAAGGAATATAATGAAAATTCAATATGGTAGTCCCAGTTTTGGGATCCAGGGGAAAATCTCTGTGTATATCTATTTTATGTTTTATGCTCTCGCCATTGTTTATTTTTTGTTTTTTTAGAATTTTTATCCAAGTAATTTCTGTACAGGGTTAAAACCTACATTTGGTATCAAAGTTGTTTTGGCTTCAAGGGGACACCTTTGTTGCTGAGGGTTTTTTCTCGGGCCTGTGGTAGACCCTGTTCAGTGGGAGCTCTGCGGGATCGATTCTTGTGGTCAAAGAATATGGTAAGCAGTGGAAAGATAGAGATTAAGAAATTTAATGGTCAGAGTTTTGAGTTGTGGAAACTCAAGATGGAGGATCTGTTGGTGGATAAATATCAATGGACTGCGGTATATCCGAGTACTAAACCAATAACAATATCAGCTGAAGATTGGGCAAAGTTTGATCGGAATGAAAAGAAAAAAATATGATTGTGTGTCTCATATTTAGTGTCGCTGAATGTATCAGGGGAAGATTCAACGAAGGCTTTGTGGGACAAGTTACGAACTTTGTATTAATTTAAGTCTCTAGTGAATAAACTATTCCTATGGAAAAAGTTGTATAACCTAAGGATGAAAGATGAAGACTCGATGACAGAGAATTTAAAGGCCTTTAATACTATGGTAAGCTAGTTATTATCTGTTGATATTAAAATTTCAGTTGAAGATAAGTGCATCATTTTTTTGTGTTCTCTTCTAGATTCGTGGGATAGTCTGGTTGTTGCAATAGGTAGCAATGCAACTGCTTTGCAGTTTTATGAAATAGTCTCATCCTTCTTGTTGGAGGAGATGAGATGAAAAAATATGGAGGGCCATAATGGTGATGCCTTGTCTATGCGAGGATGGTCCAAAACATAAACAAAAATAAGTTCTCGAGTGGGAGATCTAAATCTAGAGGGAGATCTAAATCTCCAGGAAAACCTGTAAAGGTATGTTGGAAATGCGAAAAGGAAGGGCACTTCAAAAGAGACTGTAAATCTAAAGCTCCCAAGAAAGGAAAATGATCTGATGATGCTCCTTCCGCAGAGGTGAAAACCACCTCAGATGAAGGTGTGGATGTGTACTTGGCTTATTCTTCAAGTACACATGTAGATCATGAGGCATGGTTGATTGACTCAGGTGCATCCTTTCACTTCACTCCCCAAAGAGAGTGGTTGTGTGAGGATGAGAAATATGATGATGGTGTTGTCTTCTTAGGGGATGACATGAAGGCTAGAATCGTTGGTCGTGGAAAATTTAAGTTGAAGTTGCAAGGTGGAAGGATTAGAACACTTTCGGGTATTCTGCATATTCCTTCATTGGCCAGAAATATGATTTTGTAAGAAAGCTGGATGAAACAGGTGTAAAAACTGTGTTCGAGAAAGATACCTACAATATGGTTCGGGGAGTAATGGTATTGATGGGGGGAATTTGGATTAGAACTCTATTCAAGCTTTAGGGTAGCAATGTTATTGATGGGTGCAAATCTTCTATGGTTCCTAAAAGTGGAGCAAAAAATCTAGTGGTCTCTGGAGAAAAGACCATGCTATGGCATCAAAGGCTTGGATATATTGGAGAGAAGGGCCTTCGAATACTTCATGGTAATGGTATGGTAGTAGGTATGCATAATTTCTCTTTGGATTTTGATTTCTGTGAAAATTGTGTATATGGGAAGCAGAATCGGGTGAGTTTCCCCTTTGGTGCTAAGAGGGCGAAACATATATTAGAGCTTGTGCAGAGTGATGTGTTTGGAACTATGTCGGTTCCATCATTGGGTAAGTTTGTGTATTATGTATCATTTATAACTGACTTCTCAAGGAATACATGGATATATTTTCTCAGGAAGAAATCTGAAGTCTTTGACAAGTTTAAAGAATTTAAGGCTCTGATGGAAAACCAAACAGAGAAGAAGATAAAGGTGTTGAGGACAGATAATGATGGAGATTTTTGCAAGAAGGAATTTGAATATTTCTGTAAGAAGTTTGGTATAGCACGGAAGAAGACTAATCCATACACACCTCAACAAAATGATTGCAGAAAGAATGAGCAGGGCGTTGATGGAAAAGGCAAGAAGAATGCTTAGTGGTGCCAGGTTAGGACAAGAATTTTGGGCAAAGGGAGTGGAGATTGCATGTTACTTGGTCAATATATCACCTTCATCAGCGTTGGAGGATAAGACTCCATAAGAGATATGGACTGGTAAGAAACCTTCTATTTCACATCTAAGGGTATTTGGATGTGATGTATATGTACATGTTCCAAAGGAGAAAATAATAAAGTGGGATAGTAAATCTGAAAGGTGCATATTTATTGGGTATAAGGATGGTTAAAAGGTTATAACCTTTGGAACTCAAAAACAAGGAATGTTGTGTACAACTGAGATGTGGTGTTTAGAGAGGTGAAATATGTTATTAAACATGAAGTCCTACCATAGGAACCTAAGAAGATAGAGTTTGCGCTAAAGGAGGAATAATTAGAGTCTATAGCAGAAGAGGAATCAGAAGATGAAGAGCCACAAACTCCAGCCGTGAGAAGATCAGTTCAAGAAAGAAGGTAGTCAGAAAGGTATAGTCCATTTGCTTTTTGTTCAAATTTTGCTTTATCTGTTCCTGATGATGATCCCATAACTGTGAGGGAAGCAATATATTCATAGGATTAATTTTATCTGTTGTTGTTTCTTTTTATTTTTAGGTAGAATAGATGGATGTGAAGACAACATTTCTTCATAGGGATCTGGAAGAAGAGATATGCATGAAGCAACTTGAAGGCTTTGTAGTGAAGGGTAAGAAAGAACTAGTATGCAAGTTAAAAAAGTCTTTGTATGGGTTAAAACAATCCAAGGATGTAGTATAAAAAATTTGATACATTTATATGAGGACTTGGCTTCACCAAAAGCAAACTAGATCAATGTGGGTATTTTAAATTAACTGGTGACCATGTTATTTATCTGGTCTTGTATGTGGATGATATGTTGCTGGTTAGAAATGAAAAAGAAATTATCCAGGATTTGAAGACCCAATTGTCCTCCAAATTTAACATGAAAGATCTTGGTGCTGCAAACTATATCTTGGGTATGGAAGTTAAATGAGATCGGGAAAAGAGGAAGCTTTGGTTAAACTAGAGGAAGTATGTCGAGACAATATTGCATAGGTTTAATATGCATGATAGTAAATCGACGAAGGTTCCTATTCCTGTAGGTGTAAAGTTATTTGCTTAACAATGTCCCGAGACATAAGAAGAGGAAGGGGACATGTCCCATATTCCATATGCAAGTGCAATCGCTATCCTGATGTATGAAATGGTCTGTACTAGACCAGACATTTCACATGCAGTGGGAGTATTGAGTAGGTTTATGTCAAAACCAGGAAAGGAGCATTGGACAACAATGAAGTGGGTTTTCAGGTAATTGTGTGGCACTAGTAATTATGGTTTGTGCTACCAAGAAAGACCAGGATTGGAAATATTTTTGGACATCCATGGCTTTGTTGATGCATATTGGGCTGGAGATATGGATCAAAGGATATCTACAAGTGGGTATGTGTTTAATCTATTTGGAGGTGCAGTCAGTTGGATGAGTAAGAGACAGTCTATAGTGGCCCTTTCAACTACAAAGGCAAAATACATGGCAGCCACTCATGCAAGAAAGGAAGCAGTTTGGTTGTAGAGATTGTGTTCAAGTATGGGTTTAATACAATGAGATATAAGGATAGACTGTGACAACCAAAGTGAAATTTTTTTGGTAAAGAACCCTGCTTATCATTCAAAGACAAAGCACATTGATGTTCAGTATCACTTTGTGAGGGATATGGTTGAGGACAAAAAAGTGTTGCTGGTAAAGGTGGACACTTTGAAGAATATTGCAGATGCATTGATAGAGTCTGTGAGCATTGAGAATTTCTATTGGTATAGAGAAATAATGGGCATTGTAGGGCTGGAGCAATGATTAAGCTTTCGTGTGGAAATAAAACAACAAATGGGATAATGTTGGGTGTGTGTTATATTCTTTCCATGATACCCCATGCATGGGGGTTCACAGGGGTGATATAGACCGCCCTATACGTTGCACTGGGCGCAATAGGGGGGCTGGACCTACCTATGGGTTAGTGCATGAATTTTGCACATGATTTTGGGCATGATGGTTTTTTGTCCATGGTATTTCATGGATCTGGTCAATGGAACTATGGTTATGTTCTAATCCAGGGTTAATGGATGCTTTGACATGTATATATATGTATTGTAACATTGAAAGGAATATAATGAAAAATCAATCTGGTAATCCCGGTTTTGGGATCCAGGGAAAATCTCTGTGTATATATGTTTTATGTTTTATGCTCTCACCATTTTTTATTTTCTGTTTCTTAGAATTCATATGCAGGTAATTTCTGTATAGGGTTAAAACCTACATCATTGTATAGAGCTTTCATTATATAGAGGAAGATTTCTCAGCACAATGAAAGCTTCGCACAATGAAACATTGGCTATGATGAAATGCATAGCATGAAATGCATGAAGTTTTTAGTGCTTAACTAAAGACTGTGGAGGAATCTCATTGTGTGGGGGTGCGGAGAAGTGCAGAACCTTTGCACTTCTCTGCACTATCGCACAATGAGCTTCCTGAATGAGTTAGTGGCACTTTTCATTATTCAATATGAATGAAGTTAATGAATTACACACACACACACACACATATGCGTAGGCATAAATGCATTTTAAACTTGAGGAAAGGCTTATAGGTAAATTTGGTCCATCACTGTATGATTAATAAAAACCTCATTCTATCATAATCACACAATTTTTTTTATATATATTGTTGAGAAATCAAAAGGACAGTAAATGAGGGTAGATTTCACTTGATAATTTCTTTTGAATATGTGTTGGTTTCTTGTTATTTTTATTATGTTCTCTTCATCATACAATTACCAAAACATAAACCATGAAGATAAAAAAGACAATGAACACAAGATATAGGCTCAGTGCTTGGGTAAAACCCCACAATGAGGAAAACCCAACCAAGCCCAAGACCTCCCATAATACCTAGGTCACCCCTCCTTCAATCCTTCCTCAACTAATTCTAATCCAACCAAGTCAACGATAGTCAAACCTATTTAAATCTTGTTTAAAATCTGATTTTCGGACCGGCAACACTTCTGAATTTTTTTTGCCCCTGTCGTAGACCAGAAAAGTTGCACATGTGATAGAACTTAGGACAAAAACTTCACACATGTGACAAAATTATCTCTCCTTTGACCTTATCTCTCTCTACTTTGACTTTTTCTCTTTACTTGATTTTCTCACTGGTTTCTCTCTCTTCTTGGCACATAAATCAAAGTTAACGATGATAATCCAAATGAGGTCAAGTTGCATTGTATTTATATACATCCAGAAGATCAAATGGGTCCCTTCAAGGGGTGAATTATCCAGGCAGGACGAATTGGTCTTGACGGGACAAAATTTACTATTTTGACTAAAATAAATTAATTTTCATCTTTCCTTCAAAAGTTTGTCAAGTCAATTTACTAAGTAAACTAACATAGGTATTTTACTTGTCAATTCGGGTTTGTAGACTTGGAAGTACATCCAAAGTATATGGATTCAGGCAAAGTCAATTTCAGAAGGCAAGGCTCAAAGGTTAAATTAAATGCATATTACAAATAAATTCTAAGTTTAAAGAAACTAAAAAGTCTCCGATTCAAAATGCAGTAAGCGAAGGAAGAGGCTCCTAACTTAGGAGGTCCTCGTTGTCCTTTGCCACAATACTGTCCTTAAGAAGAGAAACTAAAGAGCAACAATTTGTGATGTGTAGAAAGCAAGAGAAGAGGATCCTAACCTAGGAGGTACTGGTTTTCCTTCCTCATAGTTCTACTCCAACAACATTACCATTGCATCAAATCATACATTGGAATTCAAGGAACAATTCAAGAAATGAAAAAGAACAATTTTTAGTTATGATTCATAATTTCATAGAAAGAGAATTTAACTTAAATCCTTGGTTGACCTTTCGTATGCAAATTAGATTTTAAACCAAAATCATCCAAAAATCATACTAAAATCATAACACATCTAAGTAACTGAATCATAAAACTAAAACAAGAAATACTGAATCAAAACTATGCTAATTTATACAAAATTTAACCAGAGTGTATGTAGCTTGGTATGGGGGCCCTCCAACCTTTCCTTGTACACCTGAAGAACTCTTCAGCTACAACTACATTAATAAAGGATCCACAACATGAACAAAAAATAGAACAATAGAAATGTTTCTTCAAATTATCTCAAAATCGTCCTTTAATCTTAATACAAAATCACTAGTCTCCTCCTCTAAATGGTCCATAAACTGTGTTTAAATAGGAAAATCATAAACAAACTTTGCTATATGGCTATAATAGCCTTATAAATCATAATCCATCCATACAGGTCGAAATCATCAATTCTGGTTCACAAAATCATGAAAAATCCCACAAAATAAGAAATTTTCCCCTTTTTACTAGGGATTCCTGAATGACAGGTCAAGTTTAACCAGCGTTGACCGAGTTGGTTTTGCCTCAGTTTGACTGTACAAATATGTGTTTCTTTATCCGTGGTTCCCAATATTTCCAAATATGTGCTCAGATCTCGCCCAGGTGTCCTACACATATGACTTTAATGGAGCTATTGCAGGAATTTTTAACGTAGTCCAAATTTACTCTTAAAAACCAATTTTTACAAAAAATCCAAAAATTGAAAAAATTAATTTAGTTACCTGAATATGAAAAATAGGATTAAAATGAGGCATATATACATGAAATAATATTGAGTATGATGGTAAATAGATGGACTTAGGATAGACAAAAATGACCAAAATTGAGTGCCAACATCTCCCCCTTGCTGATGTTCAAGCATGTCCTCATGCTTGCCTCTGTGTCTTTGATTTTCTGTCCCTATATGTCGACTGATCTATTGATGTACCTATGGCTCTGACCCCTGAAGATGAAGCTTCCTATTGAACTGTCTATAAAAGGATATCTATTCCTTCATGTCCTTTTTCTCCTTGCTTGTAGATTTTTATTTTTTCTCCTTCCTTTTCTCTGTTTTTTCTAGAAAGAAAGTCCATCCTTTCTATTTAAAGTGTTGCCCTTTTTAGTATTCTTCACCTATCAGTGGAAAACTTATGGCTTGGGCTATGTATTCCAGAGTGATGGGAACAAAAATGTCTCCAATTCTGGATTTTTTTTTTTATTGTCAAAATTGGTTACAAACTCCTTTGTAACTTTTTCATTGTTTCCATTAAAATCCTTTAGGAATTCTAATAGCCCATTAAATTTTCCAATTGAAACCCATTTGGTTCAATCCTACTTCCCATGGTGAAATCTAGGTGTCTTTGTTCCTTTTGGTTTCAAGACTTGATATGGACTTTTGAATAATTTTTGTGATGAGAGAAAGGAAAAGTTTTCTGAGTTTGCCTTTGAAAATACCCTTTCTGAAAGATACTCTGTCAAAATGCCTTTGAGAACTGAGTTCTGGACACCTTCAGGTTTGTTTTTAACCTTCTCTTCCTTTAATCAAAACCATACTTGCAAATCGATTCTTACTCTGCCTTCAGAGATCCTCAAATTCTGAAATAAACAATCTCCTCTGTTTTTTATTAAAAAGAAAATCAAGAGATCCTCAAATTCTGAAATAAACAATCTCGTCTATTTTTTATTAAAAAGAAAATCAATTTTGGATAATATTGCTCTCTGTCCTCAAAAATTGATTTTTATTTATTTATAACAAACTCTTCTCTAAGAAAAACATTCTCAGGTCAATATTATTTAATTCAAGGACACTTCTCAAACTCCTAGGAATAAATGATAAATACATTCCCTTGAAAGTTTAATCAAAGGATAGAAACAAAATTCTTGACTCTAACCTACTGAAACAATGAATCAAAGGACTTTCAAAAATCATTACGGTTCATTAAAGAGAGAAGTTTATGCTTAATGACTAGAATCCTCCTTTTCACAGAATGTTGTATATTGATCTATATCCAACAATGAGTCCACGTTTGTAGCATTATTCATGTGTACTTTTGCTATCCATCCACCATCGTATGGCCTTCCATTAACCAAACCAGGAGAGCCATCAAGCTTAGAGTTGACTTCAACAACTTCCCCAGAAATTGGCGAGAATACATCACTGGTTGCTTTCACACTTTCTACAACACCAAGAGTACCCCCTTTTTAAACAGTAGCTCCAACATCTAGTAGTTCAACAAACACAACATCTGTGATATGCTCCTGAGAATGGTCAGTTATTCTGATAACAACAAGAGGGCCATCAACTTTGACCCACTCATGTGAATCGGTGTATTTCAAGTCCTTGACAATACAAGCGAAACCTCGGGAGCAAGAGAAAGGAAATCTGAAAGGCGATCGAGATTCGACGTAGGTACTTCTCATCCTAAGAAGAGATGCAACAAATCGTGAAGCCCACCATGCCTACCTCGATACCATGAGCTCGCCTGATCTTCACCTCAAATCCTTCCCTTCCCTTGCGAATACTAATGACACTCATTCATTCACTACCTTCTTGAAAATCTAATTATGTAGCTTCCACACAGCCCGATGATTCTAATCATCAGGTGAGCATTCGAATAGACAACATACATTCTGGTTGGGTAATATGCTTGCATGTGTATGATTGACTCTATTGATTGGTTGAAAATGTAGTTGTGTTTGGTACATGATTGATCTCTAATGGTTGGTCGGTTTTTATTGATCCCTGCATCGCTTTTCCAAGTTCTTTCCCAACAATATTTTCACCGATCACTTGAGAGGGCCTGTTAATGTACTAATACATTAGGCGGGTGTCTTCGAGACGAGTTGGAACATGAGCTGCCAGTCGGATCTTTTCTTCTATTCCGGGAGGGACTGATGCTATCGTGCATGCCTTGAGCTTAAGGAAGGCTAGCACGCACACACACACACACACACATGCACATGCACACACACACACATGCACACACACACACACACACACACACACACACACACACACACACACACACACACACACACACACACACACACACACACACACACACACACACACACACACACATATAGGATTTCCCACCCGTGCCCGTGTCCATTCTTAGATGCGCAGATATAAAGATGCACATTGCATTCAACCCTGACCTAGTTTCATTGAACCAAGATCTAAATGCTTAGGTGGGTCGGTAGGAAGTATGCTTCGAGATATTCCTACAGAGAAAAAACCGTATCCACACAGTGAAACCAAGTTTCAAATCCAGATTCATCCTTGGTTCGAGGGGCAGGGGTGCCCTAGCACATCGTATTATCATTGCTAGACTTTGGTCATCACAAAAAGCACCCATTGACCTCATTTACTTAGTTGGAGAATAAGTTGCTGATGACCGCTACGTAATTGAGAACTCATACTTTCCACCATGTTTGTCAAATACAAATGTAAATGTGAACTGGATTTTTTCACCTACACTAACAGTTAATTATAAATATCAGACTTCAGATCATTAAAAAACAATTTAACTAGATATTATTCCTACTCAAACTCAATTGTTGTCTCTGTGAATTTCACGAGATTTGAATGGAGATTTCAGCATTCTAATTGGCAGGGTTATCATTAGTGAAGCACAACTTTATTTTCTGCTCTTTACCAAGATTTTTAGCATAAAATCTACTTATTCTCTATCCTTTGTTTTCCATTTCAAAATCTATTTTTTCTTTTCTTTTTTATTCTTCTTATTCTTCCTGGGTTGTGTTTCCTACCTGAGCCGAGGTGCAATACTTCCTGTTGAGTTCCTTCTATTCTTGTATGAAGGTGCCCTCTATGTCTACTTTGCGTAGGTGATGAATTTCCTTCTTCCCTCTGCATGAAGGTGTTGGATTGTTTTCTCTCTGTGTTTGCATGAACATGGCTCTTTGCTCTGCGTAGATGTTTGACTGGGCAATGTTTTGAATTTTCTCAACTGTGGCAAACACTTGTCCTTTTTTTTGTCGTTTTGTATTACCATTCCTTTGCATCATTCATATGCATCAAATCTATTTTGAAATCGATTTTCCTTATAGTTTGTGTTTGTACCATATGTTTTTTTTAAAGTTTGAATTATATGTGCCCACCATTGCATATTTCACCATTGATATATTTCATTATTGCATATATTTCACCATTGCATATATTTCATTTATGTTCATGCTCTTTCATTGCATATTCATTTAGTGATTTTTCAAGTCCTTCTAGTCATAATTTATTCTTCCTTATCCTTTTGATGCATGCTTTTTCATGATGCTCATATTTTCTCATGAGGCATTTATTACTCTTTTGAAATGATTTTGTGGTAGCTCTTTTGAAATGACCTTTTTCAAGGTCATTCTAATTCTAAGAGTAAAAATACATCATTGAACCATACATCATTCTCTTTTGTTTTTCTTTTATGATACTAACCCATGCTTGTTCGTTTTGTAGGCATATGAGACTAACCCTTCTTGTTTTGTAGGCAATTGTCCATGAGGCAGAAAATTTTTGGCCCAAAAAGGAGATGTGGCCAAAAAAGTTTGGTAAAAAATGCAAATGAATGTGGTTGAGTGAATGATGAATTGATGAATATAAGGTTATAATAAGGTTAATGAATGTAATAAGGTGAATGAATAATGTAAGAGGTAAATTTATATAATGTAGAGTGATGTAGGATAATATAGGATGATATATACATGGATAAGGGTATTGCATATTCAAGTTTAAACTAGTTTATCAATCTTAGGGAAAAAAAAATCAAAATCGAAGGCATTAAGAATACTTTAAACTTATAGTACTTTCATTTCACATGATAGCTCATAGTCAATGCTTTTCTTTTGTTGATGATGAGCTTATCTCTTTTGTCAACACTTGACCTTTTTCTCATGATGACGATACTTTGACCTCAAAATGAATTCTACTGAATGATTTTGCCGGATTGTAGATGCTTGTAGTTGCGTCTCAGGTCCCTTTGATGTTGATTTTAAGATGAATAATTAGGTCCCTTCTGCAATAACATATGACATTGATCTTATTCAGGCCCCTTACTGATAAATATTGAGTATGATGTATCAGGTCCCTTCTGTAATACAACTGCTTGACATTAAACCAGTTGCATAGTTTGTTGGTTTATTATGAATCTTCCTCCTTGCCGATTATCCTCAAGTCTTTGAGTTTTGGAGGATGATTCTACAAAATGAAATTAAAAAACATAAAAGAAATTCATATTGGCCAAACAAGTTAGTTTTCTGATATGAATTCGAGTTTGTATTGTGCCAGTATCCTGGATTTTCACAACCAAACTCCTTTATTATTTTTGATTTTTGATTTTTCTTTTTCTCTTCTAGATGAAGGTGGGGTATAATGGTGTAGGGAAGTATGGAAATCTTATGAAATTAAGATAGGTTTAAGTCATGATTTAGGAGTATATGGATATTAGGTAGATAATATATATGGACTTAAATATAGTAGATATGAATTATTATGAAGCTTAGCATACAATATGGTAGATGAATGAAATCATGAACAATATGGCTTATGAAAGGCTTCTTAGGCAATGGATGTGACTTGTCATGGTACAAACCTTGAATTATTCTTCTGATGGTTAGCTTCATGCCTTTTACTTCGATCTCATTTCATGTTGTAGGGTTTTTGGTGTTGTTGGTCAGCAACTGAAAGCAAGCTTCAAGAGTTTTGAGTTTCTTTGAATGAAATCAACATCAAGTGAATTCCACTTTACATTGACTTGGATATTTTCATTTCATATTCTCATATATGAATTTTTAAATATTGCCTTTGAAAAGTCCTTCATCCATGGATTTCACTCCTTAATTCTTCTTATGACCTACAAAAACATAGCATTTGCCTGCAATAAAATATTATATGATGGAGGAAGAGAGGTGTACAATATTTATTCATCCAAGAAATATGTAAAATAATTACAATTATTTATTAAAAAATAAGTCCAAATATGATATACAAAGAAAATGCATTTGATTACCCCTTGAGGAATGGCGGCCAACCTAGACCTCCTAGTGGTATTTTGTTCACAATTATTTATTTATTTTTTAATTTTAATTAATTTATTAATTAATTTTTTTTTCATTTTTTTTTATATATTATATATAATATAATATTATATTAATATATATATATATATATATATATAATATATATATATATATATATATATATATATATATATTATATATATTATATATAGGTATTCAAAATCCAATTTGAAGTGAATTCATATGGCTACTTCCAATATAAGCAGGTTTTCAAAATGGTTTAAAGTTATATGCTAAAAATGATGAAGAATACCATGTTTGATAGAGATGCTTATGAATTTTTAACTAGACCAACAATCACTATTTAGAGTGTAAATTTTTTGTTAAAGATCAGATTGATGTGATTCCAATTGGAGATTAAAATATATTCCTTTTTGTATTATACAAACATGTTTTTAAAATCCTTAGGTTTGATATCACAAAAGTTTTTATGAACTGACCTAGGAGGCAGAGTTTCATTATGTTAATTTTAAGACATGCAGTCACTAAATGTGACATAACTTTTTTATTTGACCTCCAAATGGGATGATTAAAATTGTGTATTGATCTAGACTTGAATATGTATCTCACATAAAAACATGTTTTGAAAAGAGTATTATTTGTTATGTTAAATATGCCAGTGAAGAGTCAAAACATAGAATTGTCACCATGCAGATTTTTCGATAAGCAGTTAATATTTTGAGCATAACGTTTTCATATGATATCGAATTGAGGTGATTCAAATTGATTTGAAAAATAGATTCAAAGGTATATATTCCTTATAAATATCATGTTAAAATGTTTCCATTAGACCCCTCAAATCAAGGTTGTACTAACTCTGTCCTCAAAATTTCACGTGAGAACTAGTTTTTATTTTGATCATATTTTTCTGATTTGTGATCCAAATAGAAAATTTCAAAATGGATTTAAAAACTATAT
The DNA here is from genome assembly GCA_000404065.3 of Pinus taeda. Taxonomy (NCBI): domain Eukaryota; kingdom Viridiplantae; phylum Streptophyta; class Pinopsida; order Pinales; family Pinaceae; genus Pinus; species Pinus taeda. The sequence goes on along the minus strand of APFE030115402.1, from coordinate 25,187 downwards.
TTCAAGATATACATTGTTTAAAAACATGATTTGAAAATGATCATATATGGTTACTCGAAATATGATTGTTCTTACTGCATTTTTCCATAAAAATCCTTCCAAATGAGTATTGAACTATGATTTGAAGAGTTTATTCATGAGAGTTTGAACAAAAAGTTTTATTGTGAACTCGTTCTACCTATTTATTTATTTATTTATTCTATTCTATCCTACTCTATTGTAAAATAAGTCATTCTCTCAAGTATATGAGAATTTCCAACGCATCCATTTGCGTAACAACATCATAAGTAGACTCACATCCAAGTTTGAAAAATATACCTTAATGAATACTTGGACTTGAAAAATTAGTTAATCATAAAGATTTGATGCTGAAGAATGTTGAAAAATGGAGTGGTGTTGTGGCCTAATGACTAGTTTAAACCAAGTTTTGAAATGATCTTTGTTTGTTTGGTTCTCCTTAATTGTCATATCACAAAGTTCTTCTTGTGGAATGTGTTCAAAATCATGAATTCACAAGGGATCATATTCTACATATTCTTCAATTTCTAGCTCTTTGTTTGAATTTCATTGCATGTGATCCATGACTTATTGATATCCTTACAAAGATAACTAGAAGAAGCTTCTAAATTCTCTTCCTCTTCATGGATGCTTTGTTCCTCTTCTATCTTTTGAAATGAAGATTCATCCCTAGTGATTATTCTAAATTGTGGAGAAGGGTTTAAAAAGATCCTTGTGGTGGCATACCCTCCTCTAAATGACTTCTTTATCATCATGTTTTTTTTGCAAATGGATTTTGTAGTTAGTGAGTTTTTGTTAGTTGGTTGGGGGTTTTGTTTTGGGAATCTACCTTTCTAATTTCCGTCTAAATGTAAATAAGCGTAATGAATTTCTTTTTTTTTGTTTTTGTGTTTTGTTTAAAGCTTTATATTTTGACTAAATCTGAATGAGCTTCCTCAGAAATGATGCTAAAAATGTCAGGTCAATTTACTAAGTAAACTAACGTAGGTATTTTACTTGTCAATCTAGGATCATAGACTTGGAAGCACGTCCAAAGTATATGGATTCAGGTAAAGTCAATTTCGGAAGGCAAGGATCAAAGGTTAAAGGAAATGCATATTACAAATAAATTCTAAGTTTAAAGAAACTAAAAAGTCTTTGATTCAAGATGCAGTAAGCGAAGGAAGAAGCTCCTAGCTTAGGAGGTCCTGGTTGTCCTTCCCCACAGTACTGTCCTCAAGAAGAGAAACTAAAGAGCAACAGTTTATGATGTGTAGAAAGAAAGGGAAGAGACTCCTAACTTAGGAGGTCCTGGTTGTCCTTCCTCACAGTTATACTCCAACAACATTACCATTGCATCAAATCATAAACTGGAATTCAAGAAATAATTCAAGAAACAATTCAAGAAATGCAAAAGGATGATTTTTAGTTATGATTCATAATTTGATAGAAAGAGAATTTAACTAAAATCCTTGGTTGTCCTTTCATACAAAAATTATATTTTAAACCAAAATCATACAAAAATCATATAGAAATCATAACACATCTAAGTAACTGAATCATAAAACTAAAACAAGAAATACTGAATCAAAACTATACTAATTTATACAGAATTTAACTAGTGTGTACTTACCTTGGTATGGGAGCCCTCCAACCTTTCCTTGTACACTTGAAGAACTCTTCAACTACAACTAAATTAATAAAGCATCCACATCATGAACAACAAATAGAACAATAGAAATTATTCTTCAAATTATCTCAAAAGACCAATAATCTTAATGAAAAATTACCATTCTCCTCCTCTGAATGGTCCATAAACTGTGTTTAAATAGGGAAATCATAAACAAACTTTCTTATAATGCATCTAACAGCCTTATCAATCCTAATCCCACAAAATAAGAAATCTGCCCCTTTTTACTAGGGATTCCTGAATGACAAGTCAAGTTTGACCAACGTTGGCCAGGCTTGTTTTTGCTCACTTTGACTGAACCAATAGGTGTTTCTTCATTTGTGGTTCCCAAGATTTTCAAATATTTGCTTAGGTCTTGCCCAGGTGTCCTGCACATATGAATTTAATGGAGCTATTACGAGAATTTTTAACACAGTCCAAATTTACTCTTATTTTTACAAAAAAAATTCCAAAAATTGAAAAACTTAATTTAGTTACTTGAATACACAAAATAAGACTAAAATGAGGCATATATAGGTGAAATAATATGGAATATGGTGGTAAATAGATTGATTTAGGATGGGAAAAAATGACCAAAATTGAGAGCCAACAAAGTCCAAATGGGACTTGACTCGAGTACAAAATTTTGACTCATGACAAATAATATTTTGACTCAATAAAACCTTGACGCATGAAGAACATGCTTGAAAAATGAAATAATAATTTCTCTTTCTTCTTCTTTTTCATGAAATATAAAATTTAACAAGTACAATGATAATTATGAAGACCCGACCTAGTTACATTTTCCAACACTCCCTCTTAACTAGGGAGGTTTCATAATCACACTAGGATACAAGGATACTCTCAAACTGAAATATTCTCATAAGAAGAGTTTGGATTGATAAGCCATCTTCAAGCATCAAAATCATAGCCCACATTTTCAAATTGTAATATAGAAAGGCCTTGAATAACACGTTCTAACTCTACACTAGATTAAAGCACAATGTTGGGAGGCATGCTTTTGGATGCCACCACCACTGCCTCTCAAGGAACATACCCCATCCTGATGTTCACCTGGTATGTCCATACATGAATATTCTTATATTAGATTCCCAATCCTCAAAGAATATCAGTCCTTTTCGACTACTCTTATCTTGGATACCCTATCCTAGCCTCAAAGAGTATCAGTCCATGAGACTAGTCCAATATTGGATTTTAAATCATCAAGAAGTAATGGTCCCAAATGATTATCCAATCCTCCATTCTCCCTACCAATTCCTTCAATAGACTTACTGTTGTTATTCTTGGCCTAGTGCATGACGCATGGAGAATACGGTGGCCGTAATCACTCCTTCTCAACCAGGGAGGAGATCCTTACTCCCTCTCGACTAGGGATACATGACCACAAGCGTTAGCTTGTATCAATCATCAAATACCTATTCTTCTATGGAGATCTTTTTGTAGCTGGAGGGTTCTTATATTGCATCACATCATACTTGAGCTTCGAATTTCCTAGATATTAATCATTTTACGAAGCCAACCTCTTTCTCAATCTATCTTCCTGACAAGATTCTTGCCATCAATTTTTTATAACACTTTCCATTAACCACCATTTGTAGTTTTTTTGTCATCATAAGTTTCTTGTCAAACCAATCAATGTAAATCCAATTATAGCTCCCTCTATTCATATGGGGAAACTAAAATTCTTCTTGGAATAGTATAGAATCCTTCATGCCATCAAGTGACCAACAAGCTATCTCATAACTTCCTATATCAAATTGCTAACTTTCCTGCCTTTATAATGTACACACTTTTGCCATGTATTATTCCTAGAAGTCATTTCATACCCCTAACATCTCATCATCAGAATTTCCAAAAAAGGTGGAGATACTTCAAATTTCAGATTGCAAATTCGTTCAAGCCACTTCATGCTTCTAGCTTCCATTAAAGTTTTCATTACTATATTTCTTTCGTACTTCAGGATACCATATCAAATGCTGATCAATATCACCATGTGTTTTTCCCATCTATCATGCCACTATATATCAAATAACCATATGGAAGAGTCCAGACCTTTCTGTTTGGTCAAGGCATATTCATGCTCTCAAGTATGTTATTGATCCATATTCATCCTACTCTTCCTTTCAAGTCCTTTTGAATATATAAGTCTTTCTTTCTAATTAAGAGCATTTTCTAAAGATATGCATATCCCTTCCTTTCATACTACCATCTAGTTAACTTCCTTTTGAAATGATTGCTTCTATACATTTCTTTGGAAGATGATGTCTATGATGAGATTCCTTCCTTAAGATGAGAAATGCTCCAATTATGCCTTCATGCTAATTCTTGATTATTTTTATACTTTCAAACTTCTAGACTAATTTTGATACTGCCTTCAAAATATTCTAGTGGAATATACTTCTGTCATATCACTATGATTCTTCCATACACTAAAGAAACTCTATAATGATGATTTTGTTACTATCAAGAATTCTAGTGATCCTTTTTTGCTAAATGACTGTTTACTATATCAACATGATGCCATGTAGTTTCTGCATGAATTGTGAATTTCTAGATGGTCTAAATCCTTCTATCCTTGCCTTGCTAGATGTTTAGATGCTTTCTTCCAATAAAATGCAACTGACTATGTAGACTCTAATTATTTCAATGATATATGCTTTTTTCCATGATGTCATAATTTGGAAAATCCAAGACTCTTCTACAAATGTAACTGCTACTCTAACTTCCATTTTTTAATAAAAGAGAAAAATAAACTGTTAGTAGACCTGGTTGAAGTAGAGTTCTTCAATAATAAATATCATTATGATCTGCAATCTTCAGTTTCTTTTTCAGGTTCTTCATTTTCTGCAGCAATGTGAGCTCCACTTATTTATTTCTTCTTATTGTTCTTCTTGTTTTGAGGATCCTTGGGACAATCAATTTTAAAGTGTCCATATTCATTGCATCCAAAACATTTTACTTTGAACATGTCACAACCTCTATGTGGTTGATTATTGTCGTTGTTGTACTTTCGACAAGGTTCAAATATTCCAAAATTTGCAAACTTCTTCTTTGATATAGCAACAAAAGCTTCATAGTTTTCATTGTTGGGTTTGGTATCATCCTTGGCTTTCAATCTTGTTTCTTCTAGAATACACAAATATAAATTGGTTGAGATATGAGATACAAATTCAAAAGCTTGGGGAGGGAGTCTGCTTCGAAAATTAGAGGTAGTTGGTTACATAATACTAGTTATGGGAAGCTGACTGGGATGCCATAAGTGGGTTAATTGCACATTATTGAAGGAGGAAAAAAGGATGATAACCATACCTTGTTTGGGAAATCCACAAGCCAAAATGACAAGAAATTATAACAATTCAAGCCAAAGCTCTACATATTGCGATGAAGTTTGAAGCTTCTATAGGAGATATTAATGCAAGTATGCAACAGATTCAAAGTTAGCTGGAAAACCTAATCTTGTAGATACAAGATATCAATAAAAGTGAAGAATTCAGAGAAGAAGTATGGTGTACAAAGAGCAGATCGAAGATCCATTCTAAAGAATAATGTCCTATCTTTAGGGATTACATGGCTAGTGGGTCACTGAATCCCTTAAATATAGGATCCAGCCTATGGTGCAAGATATGCAAGACCAGAGGCCAGCCTATATTGAAAATTCTGTAAATCAGTAGGACGTGATGAGAATTATTGTCGAGCTTATGAACTAATGATGGAGTGCAGTGCTAACACTTATAGAATGCAAGCAGAAGAATATGGACATGGAGGCAGTGGACGATGCAGTGGTCGAGGAGACTAATAAGGAAGAGGTCGAGTTGCTGGATTTGGTCGAGGATGTGGATAGATAATTTTCTATAACTATGGCCAAGTAGGTCATTTTGCGAGAGATTGTCAAAACTCTACAACGACATATAAGTACTATAAATCCTTTAACCATGTAATTGAGGAATTCCCTGTACTTATGGCAAAGATGCAAGAAAAAAAGAATCAACAACCGACACAAAATATTCAAATGATGACTGCTGAAAGGAGGACTGATGAACCTCGGATTAGTATTGTCACTAGAAGTGGAGTTGAGAATGGAAGTGATAAAGTAGGTGAGAAGAGAGAATCTAAAAGTACATGGGTTAAAAAAACTGTTGAGAAAGCTCTTGTTTCTTATATTCAAAAGGAAAAAGAAGCATTTATGGAAGAAAAGCGAAGATTTACGGATGTTGGAGCTTCCAACTCTAGTGCGTAGCCAAAGCAGAGAACTAGTTGCGATGTGTCATCAGCTTCAATGCAGAACTGAGCTTCGGCATAGGATTGAGCTCCGATAGAAGACCAAGATTCAACAAACCAAGCAGGTATTTTAAAGTCATTTATGAAGACTTGTATAAAATTATTAAGAGATCAAAAGGTTGTAGAAGGGCTTCAGGAGTTGATAGATTCATGTGCATCCAAAGAAGCACTACGAAGTGAGATGCACATAGTCAATAATTCTCATCGATAGAAGAGATCTGGAAGAAAAATGAGGCTTAGTGCGCAGATAGGAGAATATGAGATGGATCAATTATTTTATATCTAGAATCTGATGCCAATGTTTTGATAAAGCATACATGGAAATTAATGGGTAAACTGAAGCTACAGTGGTCTCCTATTCAAGTAAGGATTGAAAATAAGCAAAAGATATTCCCCTTAGGAAGGCTAGTAGGTGTAACAGTGAATATTGAAGGAGTTCACACTATTGTTGACTTTGAAGTAATAGAGATCATTGATGATAGTAACCCTTATCCGTCATTGCTTGGACTTGATTGGGCATTTGATAATATGACCATAATTAATCTGAAGAAGAGACAAATGATATTTGAAGGGAATAATATGAGAGTAATTGTTCCCTTGGATCCATCAGAAGGAGTAAGATATATAAAACCAATTAGAGAATAATACTGCACAATTAATATAGATAATATATATCAAATGACATTAAAGGAACAATCTTGTGTTAACCCTACTGCAGAAGGCAAGTTGAGTTGGGAGCATGCTAATTATTGTACCTTAGACTTAGAAGAAGAGATGGAAAACTAGTAGAATAGGTTGCAGGAAATATCCACAAGGCCTTGTGAAAGAATTACCAAATCAGCTTGTTGTATGATATCTGAGGTATGTAATTTTCCTTATTATGATGCCTTGGGTGATATAAATACTTTTCTTGATGATTATGAAGAGAAAATTCCAGATAATCAAAGGTTGTTAGCCTTGGATTTAGCCTTGAAAGCTACCCCTACTAGATGGTGGGGTGCACACAAGAAGAATATAGAAGGTCGACAAGAATGTCAAAGGTTGATGTGGATAAGGTTTGAACATATAGATATAGAAATAGAAATAAAATATGATGGTGGAACCAATCCTAGGGAACATATCTAGCTATCCACTACAACATGGAAGGAGATTCGACAACAAGAATGGGTACATGGATTCATTCATACATTAGAGACAATTCTTAAGAATTGGTACCTAGTAATAGAGCTTCGACATGGTACAGTAAACAATACAGACATGGTTGATGGCTTCATATTAACATTACGTTTTGAGGATGATTTCCCATACATATTTGGACCTTAAAACAATTAAGAAGAGGATATTTGAGAATGAAACCCCATTGACATGGCTGTAACCTGATTGGGCTGCGCAGATAGAAAATGCACTGGAATGCTATAACCTTACTGCAGAAGAGGAAGAAGATCCTCGCAACATTGACATAACATAATCAGAAGGATATCACGAAGTAACTGGACATGTGCCAAAAATACTACATATAACAAAGCCACTAAAGACAAAAGGTGAACATAGGATCAGAGAAGGAAACTAAGTTTGCAACAATAGGAGACTATTTGGATGAAGAGACATGAATATCAAGAATTATTTCCCACCAAGTTTTCAGAGATGAAGGGTATAGTAGGAGATCTAGGAGTCATGAAATTCCTCTGAAGCTTGATGTGAAGATATTCAAATAAAGACCTTACAGGTATAACCCAAAGTATAAGGAGAAAGTAAAGATAGAGCTTGATAAGGTGATAGCAAAAGTTATTATTGGACTAGTAAAAGAATGAGTGTTGGGTTGTGTTATATTCTTTCCACGACTAGCCCACGTAGTTAACCGGGGGGATGGGGGGGTGAGAGCCCTCGTTCGTTGCACCAATTGTGTAGCGGGGGGTCACAGGGGGTTTGAGGGGTGCAGGTCCCACTTTATCGGGTCCAGGGCAGTGCCTCGGAAAATTTTGGTTTTGGAATCTATGTTAGGTTGGGCGGACCTACCTATGGTTTTGTGCATGATTTTCACACATGGTTTTGAACGCGATGGTTTTTGTTCCATGGTATTGGATGCTTCGGCATGTATAAATATGTAATATAACATTGAAAGGAATATAATGAAAAATCAAGCTAGTAGTCCCCGTTTTGGGATCTAGGGGAAAATCTCTGTGTATATGTGTTTTATGTGTTATGCTCTCACATTGTTTATTTTTTTGTGTTTTAGAATTTGTATGTAGGTAATTTTTGTATAGGGTTAAAACCTACATTTGGTATCAGAGTTCTTTTGGCTTCAAGGGGACACCTTTGTTGCTGAGGGGTTTTGCTTGGGCTTGTGGTAAACCCTATTTAGTGGGAGATCCAGAGATCGATTCTGTTGGTGAAAGAAGATGGCGAGCACTGAAAAGATAAACATTGAGAAATTTAATGGTCAGAGTTTTGAGTTGTGGAAACTCAAGATGGAGGATCTGTTGGTGGATAAAGATCAGTGGATCGTGGTAGATCCGGGTACTAAACCAACGGGAGTGTCCGATGAAGAATGGAAGAAGTTGGATCGAAAGGCAAAGATCAAAATACGATTATGTGTCTCAGATTCAGTATCGCTGAATGTATAAGGGGAAGCCACGACAAAGGCTTTGTGGGACAAGTTAGGGACTTTGTACCAATCTAAGTCTCTGGTGAATAAACTATTCCTGCGGAAAAAGTTGTATAACCTGAAGATGAAAGATGGAGACGCAGTGATAGAGCATCTGAATGAATTTAATATTGTGGTAAGTTAGTTAGCATCTGATATTAAAATTTCATATGAAGATAAGTGCATCAGTTTGTTGTGTTCTCTACCAGATTCGTGGGATAGTCTAGTTATTGCAATAGGTAGCAATGCAATTGCCTTGCAGTTTGATGAAATAGTCTCATCATTGTTGACGGAGGAGATGAGACGGAAAAATATGGAGAGATAGAATGGTGATGCCTTGTCTGTATGAGGATGGTCCTAGAATAGAAACAAAAGTAAGGCATTGAGTGGGAGATCTAAATCTCCAAGAAAACCTGTAAAGGTGGTGTGTTGGAAATGCGGAAAGGAAGGGCACTACAAAAGGGAATGTAAATCTAAAGCTCTTGATAAAGGAAAGGGATCTGATTATGATCCTTATGTAGAGGTGAAAGCCACCTCAGATGAAGGTGGGGATGTCTACTTGGCTTCTTCAAGTACACATGTAGATCATGAGGCATGGTTGATTGACTCAAGTGCATCCTTTCACTTCACTCCCCATAGAGAGTGGTTCTGCAGTATGAGAAATATGATGGTGGTGATGTCTTCTTAGGGAATGATAGGAAGGCTAGAATCGTTGGTCGTGGAAAAGTAAAGTTGAAGTTGCAAGGTGGAAGGGTTAGAACACTTCTGGGTGTTCTGCATATTCCTACATTGGCCAGAAATCTGATTTCTGTAAGAAAGTTGGATGATGCCGGTGTAAAAACAATGTTCGAGAAGGATACCTACAAGATGGTTCGGGGAGAAATGGTATTGATGCGGGGAGTTCGGATTGGAGCTCTGTACAAGCTGCAAGGTAGCATGGTTGTTGATGGGTGCAACAGCTCTGTGATTCCTGAAAGTGGAGCATAAAATCTAGTGGTCTCTGGAGAGAAGACCATGTTGTGGCATCAAAGGCTTAGACATATTGGAGAGAAGGGCCTTCAAATACTTCATGGTAAAGGTATGGTAGAAGGTATGAGTAATAGCTCTCTGGATTTTGATTTCTGTGAAAATTGTGTATATGGGAAGCAGAATTGGGTGAGTTTCCCCTCTGGTGGTAAGAGGGCGAAATAGACATTAGAGCTTGTGCACAATGATGTGTTTGGACCTCTGAAGGTTCCATCATTGGGTAAGTCTGTGTAGTATGTATCCTTTATAGATGGCTTCTCAAGGAATACATGGATATATTTCCTTAATAAGAAATCTGAAGTCTTTGATAGGTTTAAAGAATTTAAGGCTCTGGTGGAAAACCAGACAGAGAAGAAGATAAAGGTGCTGAGGATAGATAACGGTGGAGCGTTTTACAGTAAAGAATTTGAAGAATTCTCTAAGAAGTGTGGTATAGAATGGCAGAAGACTACTCCATACACACCTGAGAAAAATGGAGTTGCAAAAAGAATGAACAAGACGTTGATGGAAAGAGCAAGAAGCATGATCAATGGTGCTAGGTTAAGATAGGAATTCTAGGCAGAGGCGGTGAAGATAGCATGTTACCTGGTCAACATATCACCTTCATCAGAGTTGGAGGATAAGGCTCCATAAGAGGTATGGACTAGCAAGAAACCCTATCTTTCACATATGAGGGTATTTGGATGTGATGCATATGTGCATGTTCCAAAGGAGAAATGAACCAAGTTGGATAGTAAATATGAAAACTGCATTTTTATTGGGTATAAGAATGGTTTAAAGGGTTATAAGCTTTGGAACCCAGTAACAAGGAAGGTTGTGTACAACTAAGATGTGGTGTTCAGAGAGGTGAAAGATGTTATTAAACATGAAGTCCAACCAAAGGAACTTGAGAAGATAGAGTTTGTGTAGAAATTTGACTTGTAGAACAAACCGATATATGCAATGTACTAAAGCATAATACTTGTTCTACTTCTACAAAACATTAAGTGGAAGCATAATCGAATTCATGAGCAACATCAAGTAGAAAAATGCATAACTGATCAAGAGAAATAATCACACATAACACAAGATATATCCAGGGGAAAGCACCAGCATAAAACCCCAACTATGTATTATCAATCAAGTGTAGATCCTCAACAACATACAAAAAGAATCAGCTCAATAGCTATCCTACTCTCTCTGTAATAAGAAGATCCTGATGATCTTCAATCAAAAGATGAAAATCATGGACTACCTAGGCCTCATTATATAGGCTGAAAATTGGCCTAATCATACCTACTGTCATCTCAGGTCCACTTACGTAGTCATAGAAGAAAATAGATTTCTTCCTCATGCAAGGAATACTTACCAGAAATAATCCTAGCATCTGATAGTACACTATCCCTCATCTGATCTCAACTGGGTCTCTGACAGGACTGACATGCAACAGTTATCCATGAGTGAATCCTCAGTTATCTAAAATAATAGTTGTCACATGCATGCAAGCAATAACAAACTATATTTTATTATTTTAACAAATTGTTAAAATAATCTAACTGGACTTGACTAGTTAGAACTAAGTCAACTGATTCTCTCATTATAGAACTCATACTTATTCCCTGAATCAGTGGAGGAAATTAAGGATAAATTCCTCAATCAGTGGGACAAACTCATGTTGCATGCTCACAAAGACTTCAAATTCAAATTTCCTTAACTAATTAACTTCAACTAAATTAAATTAATTAAATATTTCCCAACTGTTGTTAATACCAAAATTAATTTTACTTCCTATAGATAGACTAGGGACTGCTATAAATAGGAAGGGACCCAGAAATGTTATTTTTAGAACTTTCTATTTTTAGCAGTTTCACCTCTCACCCAATGTGGCCAATGACCTCACTGGATAAACTGCTATTTTTAGCACATTATAAATTTAACATTTCTTGTTGCACATTTTTCAATAGTTTGAACTAAAGGAGGAAGAATCAGACTCTACAGCAGAGGAGAAATTAGAAGATGAAGAGCCACAAACTCTGGGTGTTAGAAGATCAGTTCGAGAAAGAAGGCAGCCAGAAAGGTATAATCCATCTACTTTCTGTTCAAATTTTGCTTTATCTATTACTGATGATGATCCCAGAACTTTGAAGGAAGCAGTAGATTCGAGGATGGAAAACTCTAGAAAGAGGCAATGGTTGATGAAATGGCATCTTTGCACAAAAATGGGGCTTTGGATCTAGTGGAATTTCCGGCTGGAAGGAAACCCATTGGTAGCAAATGGGTGTTCAAAAAGAAGACAAATGCAGAAGGAAATGTCAAGAAATACAAAGCTCGGTTGGTAGAAAAAGGTTATTCTAAGGTGCCGAGAATTGATTTTGGTGATATTTTTTCTCCTGTTGCCAAGGTAACTTCTATTAGATTACTTTTATCTGTTGCTTCCACTTTTGATTTTGAGGTAGAACAGATGGATGTGAAGACAACATTTCTTCATGGGGATCTGGAAGAGGAGATCTACATGAAGCAACCTAAAGGCTTTGCGGTGAAGGATAAGAAAGAAATGGTATGCAAGTTAAAGAAATCTTTGTATGGGTTAAAACAATCACCAAGGATGTGGTATCAGAAGTTTGATACATTTATACGGGGACATGGCTTCACTAGAAGCAAAGCAGATCGCTGTGTGAATTTTAAATTAATTGGTGACCGTGTTATTTATTTGTTCTTGTATGTGGATGATATATTGCTGATTGGAAATGACAAAGAAATTATCCAGGATTTGAAGACCCAATTTTCCTCCAAATTCGACATGAAAGATCTTGGTGCTGCAAACTGTATTTTGGGCATGGAAATTAAAAGAGATCGGGCAAAGAGGAAGATCTGGTTAAACCAGAGGAAGTATGTTGAGACACTATCGCAAAGATTTAATATTCAGGATAGTTAAACCGGTGAGGGTTCCTATTCCTGTAGGTGTAAATTTATCTATTGAACAGTGTCCCAAGAGACAAGAAGAGGAAGAGGACATGTCCCGTGCTCCATATGCAAGTGCAGTTGGTATCTTGATGTATGCAGTGGTCTGTACTAGACCAAAAATTGCACATGCAGTGGGAGTATTGAGTAGGTTTGTGTCAAAACCAGGAAAGGAGCATTGGACAACAATGAAGTGGGTTTTCAAGTATTTGCGTGGCACTAGTGATTATGGTTTGTGCTACCAAGGAAGACCAAGATTGGGCAGAGTGTTGGATATTCATGGCTTTGTTGATGCAGACTGGGCTGGAGATATGGATCAGAGAAGATCTACAAGTGGGTATGTGTTTAACCTATTTGGAGTTGTATTCAATTGGATGAGTAAGAAACAATCTGTAGTGGCACTATCAACTACAGAGGCAGAATACATGGATGCCACTCATGCAAGCAAGGAAGTAATTCGGTTGTAGAGATTGTGTTCAAGTATGGGGTTAGTACAGGGAGCTATAAGGATAGACTGTGATAGCCAAAGTGCAATTTTCTTGGCAAAGAACCATGCATATCATTCAAAGACAAAGTGCATTGATGTTCAATATCACTTTGGGAGGGATATGATAGAAGACAAAAAGGTGTTGCTGGTAAAGGTGGACACTTTGAAGAATATCGCAGATGCATTGACAAAATCTGTGAGCTCTGAGAAGTTCTCTTGGCATAGAGAAACAATGTGCGTTGCACGGCTGGATAAATGACGAAGCTCTCTTGTGACCCCCTCTGGAAAGAAAACAACAAGTGGGAGAATGTTGGGTTGTGTTATATTCTTTCCACGACTAGCACATGCAGTTAATTAGGGGCTTAGAGGGGGGGCAAAGCCCCCCCTTCGTTGCACCGAATGCTTAGTGGGGGGGTCACAAGGGGGTTTGAGGGGTGTAGGTAATACCACTTTATGTGGTCCAGGGCAGTGCCCCGGAAAATTTTGATTTTGAAACCTATGTTAGGTTAGGTAGACCTACCTATGGTTTTGTGCATGATTTTCGCACATGGTTTTGGACGCGATGGTTTTCGTTCCATGGTATTGGATGCTTTGGCATGTATAAACATGTATTATAACATTGAAATGAATATAATGAAAAATCAATTTGGTAGTCCCAGTTTTGGGATCCAGGGGAAAATCTCTGTGTATATGTGTTTTATGTGTTATGCTCTTGCATTGTTTATTTTTTGTGTTTTGGAATTCGTATGTAGGTAATTCTGTACAGGGTTAAAACCTACAATAAGAATGGGTGAGTCCTATGGTGGTGCAAGAAAATAATATTCAAGGAGAGATTAAGATTTGTGCTGATCTAAGGAAGTTAAATGATGCATGTTTACATGATCCCTTCCCCTACCCTTTCACATATGAACTTCTAGGAAATTTAGGAGGTCAAGAAGCTTACTCATTTACGGATGGATTTTCAGGATATCATCAAATTAGAATTGTACCCGAAGATCAGCATAAGACCACATTTGCTACGGAATGGAGCTCATATTAATACATAATGATTCCTTTTGGACTGAAAAATTCCCCTGCTATAGTTTCAAGGGTGGTGGTCGTAGCTTTTAAAGAATATATCCACAAGTTTTTGGAGGTATACTTTTATGATTGGATAGTAGTTGGGTTATTAAGTAAACATATTGGAAGTTTAAGACTTATGCCTGACTCATGTAGGCAATAATAGATATCCTTGAATTTAAAGAAGTGCATATTTTGTGTACCTTTTGGTATACTATTGGGAGATATTGTCTGCAAGCAAGGATTAATGGTGGACCTTACTAAGATTTCTATTATTACTTACCTCCACCTAAGATATTAAAGCAACTTCACACTACATTGGGACATATAGGGTATTACAAAAAGTTTATCAAGGGGTATGCTTGGATTATTGCGCCTGTGGAGAAATTATTGAAGAAGGATGCAACTTTTTAGTGGGATGAAGAATGTCAAAAGAGCCTCAACATATTGAAGGAAAAGATGATAGATGATCATATACTAGTGTTCCCTTACTGGAGCAAAGAATTTAATGTCCATGTGGATGCTTCTTGTATAGCTTTGGGAGTGGTACTAGCATAACCCAGTGAAGGAGAAATTCATCATCCTATAGCCTTTGCAAGTAGAATGTTGTCCAAGGAAGAAAATAATTACACAAGTACATAAGGGAAGGATTGGCTATGGTGTATGCTTTATAGAAGTGTAGACATTATTTGCTGGGATCACACTTTAAAATGTTCACAAATCATTTTGCCCTGAAGCATTTGGTTAATAAACCTGTTTTAGGAGGAAAGATTTACAGATGGTTACTATTATTTCAAGAATATGACTTTGAGATCATTGTTAAACCAGAAAGACTAATGCAGGACCTGACCATTTGTCAAGGTTGGAAACAGGGGAAGAACCAACTAGTATAGAGGATAATCTCCCTGATGCGGAGTTATTTACAATCAGAATTGCAGATGACCATTTTGCAAACATCATCCGATTTTTAAACATGAGAATGGCTCCTTCAGAATATACTACGCAACAAAAAAATAATTAGTGGTCAAGGCAACTGACTTCTCATTGATAGTAGGACAAATATAAGATGGGACCAGATGAGATACTGTGCAGGTATGTCTCTGAACATGAAATACAAATGATTCTAGTAGAGGATCATGAGGGCGCAGTTGGTGGACACTATGCAGGAAATACTACACAAGATTTTTAGAGAAGGATTGTGGTGGACTACACTACATAAATATTGAAAGGAATATTGCATAGCATGTGCTATGTGTCAAATAACAGGAAAACCTTCAAGAAGAGATGAGATACCATTGGTACCACAAGTGACATTACAGGCTTTTGATAAGTGGACTGTTGATTTCGATGGACCCATCAACCCACCTGGAAAGAGGATTGGTGCGAGGTACATAATTACAACAATTGATTACTTGAATAGATGGAACAAAGCACAACCAGTAAGGGACTACAATATAGAGACTGTTGCAAAATTTATTTTTGAGAATATATTGTCTAGATTTGGATGTACAAAGATTTTGATGAGTGACCATGGTTCACACTTCGTGAGTAAAAATATTGAAGCATTAACTGAGGAATTCCAAGTTTATCATCAAAAGAGTACCCCTTACCACCCTTAAACCAATGGAATAATAGAAGCATTCAATAAGATTTTGGAGAATACACTAAGGTATGTAATGTGAATAGAGATGATTTGGATCTTAGAATTCTAGCAATTTTATGGGCTTATAGGACCACATGTAAGAAGTTCACAAGTCAAACACCCTTCAGATCAGTTTATGGTCAAGAAGTTGTGATTCCCATGGAATAGATTGTGCCTAGCTTGAGGATTGCAACTTTTACAGATATGGCAGACCCTGATATAATGAAGGAAAGAATGACACAGTTGATTTCTTTGGAGGAAGATAGATTCATAGAAATATTTTATCAGTAGGTACAGAAAGAAAGAGAAAAGGCTTGGCATGATAGGCATATTAAGAAAAAGAACCTTCAGGTAGGAGACCTTGTTCTCCTATATGATAGTAAGTTTGTGAAATTTCCAGGGAAATTCAAGATGCATTGGTTAGGTCAATATATTATTAAGCATATTACTTATGGAGGCGCAGTTCAATTAGCTAAGTTAAATGGAGAATTGATTCACGGAAGAGTAAATGGAAGCAGGTTAAAGTTGTATAGGAACAACCCTGTCCCTACAACCTTGCTCTAAAGAAGAAAGGAGAAGAGTCTTAGTGCCACCTGTAGTTGAAAGTGGGCATTGGACTATAAACCACGTTGTAGAGAGCTTCGACGTAAGGAGTTCTTTCGCTACAGTCTGGATTATGTCGACGTACATATAATATTAGAGGAAATTTCAACTCAAAAATAACCACCTAAAAAAAATAAAATAAGAAATTAATAAAATAATGTCATGTAGACACTTTTTTAATATATCATTTTTATTATTTTACTTTTATCAAAATTACCCAAAATAATGTGATGTTTATCAAAACAATATATATAACTTATCTTTAAATTAATTTATTAGCACAAGATTTAAAAAAAATTAAATTAATAGAAATCTAAAGTACCTAATATTTATAAATTAAAAGAGAATAAAATTTAAATTTTAAATTAGTTACACATCATTAAAATTAAATAACATGTATATTATATTTAAATAATATTATTAACACAAGATTTAATAAAATTTAAATTAAAAAAGTGAATTTAAATTTTAAATTTAAGGTAAATTTAAATTAACCAAATAAATGCATTTTTTTCAAAATTATAGTATACGTATTTTATATTTCAATTAATTTGTTTACACAAGATTTGAGGAAATTTAAATTAAAAAGATAAATTTAAAATTCAAATTGGTTACACGTCATCAAAAATATTATCGATACTATAAATTTTATAGAATAAGATATTAATTTAATTTTTAATATTTAATGTAGTTTTGGGTCACTTGGAGACCACTCATGCTTAAGATAGGTAAATTATATTAATAAAAAAATTGCTAGTGCTTAGTCACACCTGTATCTCTTTTGAATTTTAAAGAATTTTGATTGGATTGCATATTATGACATGAAAATTCAATGTTAACCTTTTAAAATCAAATTTCCTCTAATTGAGCCGTGACATAAGGCAGATGTTCGCTACACTATGGGATGCGTCAAAGTTTGCCAGAAAAATATGACCGTTAAAAGGGAAAGTTAACATTAATACGCAGAAAATTGCATTTATGAGGATAGGTTGGAAAGATCTAAGGATGTATATGCAGTTAATGAACATAATTAGAGCGCAATCTGAAAAAAATCTAAGCTAACAATGGGGTTAGAAACTCGGAACCATTATAAAAATACGCCTCAAAACTACCTAGATCAAACACTTTGCTGAATTGAGAATTCGAGTCTTGAGAGTACGAAGAAATTGTAGAAGTTTTAGCTGTCATATGTCATCTGAGTGTTCTCGGGAATAAATTGTGTGTACTTTTCATGAGAAAGGCTTATCTAGAATCATGGAAGCTGTTGGTACGCCTGCAACATCAGTTGAGATGCCCATAGTAGCATCATCAAGAACACAATGGAGATCTTTGAGGAAGAAACTGACCAAGGAAGAAAGAACCAAGAGAAACATGACAAGAAACATACCAAGACTCTATAACAACCTAAGAAAGTCATAGATGATGAACAATAAACAGAGGAGGTGCAGATGGAAAAAAATGTAGCATTTTCACCTCTACCACCATACACCCTACCATGGAAACCAAATCCAAAAATTGTAAAAGAATCAAAGGATGAGAAGTATGGAACCTTTACACCCTTATTTCCGGAAAGAGTACCATTTTTAGGAGAAATTTTAGGAAAATTTCTGTAGCTGGAGTTCGCAGATTATGAATTTAATGATAGGAAGAAGTACCCTTAGTTCACACCAGACTGATATTTGAAACAGGTGCACTACCCAGATAGTGGAGTGACAAGGCTAGAACCACAACAATGGGCAAATAGGTTGGCATAGTAAGGAGTACTAAATATGTTAAATGTGTCGCACTTCGCCAAAATTCTGGGGAGCACGGTGTGGGTGCAATAGTTTCTCGTGATGGTTCACGGTGGAGAATTATGGATGGGAAATAAGATCCATATAGACCCAACGTTGATTTGGAGGATCACGAGACTACCATACCAAGGGAGGAACCCCATGGAGGAGTTTGTTGGAAAAGATCAGGACCGCGCTATAGCAGACAATATGAAGAAGAAGTTTGGGCTAGGAAAAAGAAAGAAGGGATATGACATCAATTCAATCAATGACCAGTTAGTTCGCTTTGCAATGCACATATTGGTTGGGAAGATCACGAGAAAGTTTCGGGTGACTAAAGTTTCTGTGTTGGTGATTTCATTAACAATGTATTGTGCCAATGGATTCCAGTTTAATTGAGCCAGATACCTTTGCACATAGTTTCTTGACGACTCCCACAAGCTCCAGGAGAAAGGTATGCCATTCCCTTATGCTTGGTTGATTTTAATAATTGCTATGTTAACATGGAGAGAGCCGAAGGAGTCGTAGTTCCCTTAGGTGGCTTTAGATGTCTATGAAGCCCAATATGTCTCGTTGTTGTATACCATTAAGGCATCGCACACACATTATAATATAATATTTTTTGTGTTATATCACATGGAATTGCATATGCTAGTGAACCAACACCCTCGACTCTCACATTATAATATAATTTTTTTTGTGTTATATCACATGGAATTTCATATGCTAGTGAACCAACACCCTCGACTCTCACCGAGCTTATACGAGCAGTATAACTTTGTGGAGAAGTTCAAGGCATATTTTCATAAAGTGTACATACAGGTGCGTAGGGATACAAAGAAGAAATGGCATGCCTTGCTATACTTAGTCACAAAAGATGATCTATTAACACTAGTACAAAAATGGCTCACAGAATGGATGACTGCGCTGGAGGCAGAAGCAGGAGACAATGCAACAAAAGAAGAGGAGGACACTTCGAAGCACGACGAAGTGAATGGAAAATACAAGGAAATAGATTATGATGAGCATGAATCAGAGGAATAGGATTAACATGATGAGGGTCAACAAGATCCTCCTAAAGGAGATGAGAAGGCTAAGGAGTCTGAGAAGATGGAAACAAAACAAACTGTCGCAGAAAAGAGGAAAGCACAGGGCGAAGCTTCCATGAAGATCATGAAAAAGAAGAAGGTAGATAAAATGAAGGATATCACACCAATGGTACTTAATTATGGGGACTTGGAGCATATTGAAGATAGGTTTCAAGAGGCGACAACTGAATCCTAAAATAGATTAGAATATCTCTATGGTGCACTTTTGACCAGTGTCAAAGAGGGGATCATAAAATTGAAGATACTGGTGTAGATGGTCAGACAACTGGCATAGATAGAGGAAAGGGTTGGAGTAGAATTGAAAATAAAGCCTATGCTTGCAATGAGGTTAGATAGATACCTGTAGGAGCCATACAATTTAACTTTGTTGAAATATGGAAGTAGGCTAAGGAATGGAAGCATATCAATATGAACATCATAGAAGTGTCGTTGCAAAGATTACACAAGATGCACATGGTGGTAATTGAGTAGTTGAAGTTGTGCAAACAACACGCCTTGCAGCTAAATATTAAAGTCTAAAAAGAGCGAGTTGCGCTTTGGTAGAAGCTTGAGCAGGTGATCCAAGAAAGGGATCAAGTAGCACAACAACACTAGAAGATCAAGGAGGTAGTGGAAGAAATGTGCAGAGAAATTCTAGACCTTGATATCTGAGAAGAAGAGCCAGTGGAGGACAAGATCGTGAAGCTCGGCCTTGTAGTGAAGTGGTACAAGGAGAAAATTTCCATAGTGCATTTCAAATATGAAATGAAAATCAGTGAGCTGGAAATGAAGCTGCAACTAACTACACCATAGGAAGTACGAGATCACATTCTTATTCAATAATTTCTCCATAGGCACAATAATCTGAGCATACCCCTTGATAAACTTTCTATAATACGTTGTATGTCCCAATGTAGTCCGACGTTGTATTACTATCTTAGGTGGAGGCAAGTTAACAACAATAGCAATCTTAGCAGGGTCCATCATTAATCCTTGCTTGCAAACAATACGTCTCAATAGTATACCAAAAGGTACAAAAATTTTGCACTTCTTTAAATTCAAGGAGATCTAATATTATCTACATGAGTTAAGCATAAGTCATAAACTTATAATATGTTTGCTTAACAACCCAACTATTGTCAAATCATCAAAGTATACTTCCAAAAACTTGTGGATATATTCTTTAAAAGCTGTGA
This sequence comes from Pinus taeda, assembly GCA_000404065.3. Lineage (NCBI taxonomy): Eukaryota > Viridiplantae > Streptophyta > Pinopsida > Pinales > Pinaceae > Pinus > Pinus taeda. The sequence continues at coordinate 4,765 of APFE030115402.1, read as the reverse complement.
CCGCCACCCTTGAAAATATAGTAGAGGCATTTTTTAGTCCAAAAGGAATCATTGTGTATTGATATGAGCCCCAATCTGTAGCAAATGTGGTCTTATGCTGATCTTCAGGTGCAATTTTAATATGATGATATCCTGAAAATTCATCCATAAATGAGTAAGATTCTTGACCTCCTACATTGTCTAGCACTTCATATGTGAAAGGGGCAGGGAAGTGATCATATAAACATGCATCATTTAATTTCATTAGATCAACACAGATCCTAATCTCTCCTTAAGTCTTCTTTTCTTGCACCACCATAAGAATCACCCATTCTGATTATTCTACTGGTTCAATAATTCCTACTGCTATTGTTAGGTCCCTATACTACTAGTGTAACCCCTTATTGTTTTTTTTCTATGTTAAGACTAACCTAAGTACCCACAGGGGATTTGAACCGGTGACCTATCACAAGGAGTGCCTTAACAGCGCACCCATTCACTGTCAATCCAAAACCCCGTGGGCATGTAACCCCTTATTGTTATTAGTACAACCCCCTTATTATATTTTTGTGCCCATGTAGTCGCCATATTGTTATTATTGTGCCCCTTAGAAGCCCACTATTGTTATTATTGTGCGCTTACATTATTATTGTTATGTTGGCTCTGATTATATTTGACCCCTTAGACTCATATATATACAAAGGAGGTCTTTTCATTTGTATCATCCAAGAATTGTTCATCTGTGTAATGTAAAGGAGGTTTCCCCCTCGAAGAGGCTTATTTCTAAGGTGTTGATTTATCTATATTTTTGTGAGCTGGTTTCATAACATCTCTCATCTTATCAAGCTCTATCTTTAATTTCTCATTATACTTTGGGTTCAACCTATAAAGTCTTTGTTTGATTGGCTTCACATCAAGCTTCAGAGGAATCTTCATGGCTCCTAGATCTCCTACTATACCCTTCATCTCTAAAAACTTGGTGGGAAATAGTTCTTAATATTCATGAAGTAATTATGTAACTTTACTAATTGTCTCTTCATGCCAATAGTCTCCTATTGTTTCAAACTTAGGTTCCTTCTCTGATCCTATGTTCACCTTTTGTCTTTAGTGGCTTCATTATATCTGGTATTTTTGGATAAGCTCCAATTACTTTGTGGTATCCTTTTGATTCTGTTATGTCAATACTACGAGGATATTCTTCCTCTTCTGTAGTAAGGTTATAGCATTCGAGTGCATTTTATATCTGAAAAATCCAATCAGGTTGCTGCCATATCAATGGGGTTACATTCTCAAATATCCTCTTCTTAATTGTCTGAAGGTCCAAAGATTTATATGGGAAATCATCCTCAAAATTGAATGTTACTATGAAGCCATCAACCATGTCTGTCATGTCTATTGTACCATGTCAAAGCTCTGTTTCCAGGTACCAACTCTTAATAATTGTCTCTAATGTATGAATGAATCCATGTAACCATTTTGGTTGTGAAATCTTCTTCCATGTTGTAGTGGATGGCTAGATATGCTCCCTAGGATTAGTTCCACCATCATATTTTATCTATATTTCTATATTTATCTATTCAAACCTTATCCACATCAATATTTGGCATTCTTGCCAGCCTTCTATATTCTTCTTGTGTGCACCCACCATCTAGTAGGGTTAGCTTTTAGGGCTACATCTAAGGCTAACAACCTTTGATGCTCTAGAATCTGTTCTTCATAATCATCAAGAAAAGTATTTATATCACCCAAGCCATCATAAGAAGGTACATTACATACCTTAGATATCATTAAAAAACTGATTTGAAAATTCTTTCACAGTGCCTTGTGGATACTTCATGTAGCCTATTCTACTAGTTTTCCAACTCTTCTTCTGAGTTTGAGGTACAAGAATTATCATGCTCCCGAGTCAACTTGCCTTCTATAGTAGGGTTTGTTGGGTTGTGTTATATTCTTTCCATGACTAACCTACGTAGTGAACCGGGGAGTTAGAGGGGGGGCAGAGCGTCCCCTTCGTTGCGCCGCGGGGGAGTCACAGGGGGGGCGGTAGCCC
>APFE030115392.1:0-27222 GCA_000404065.3 Pinus taeda | reverse complement strand
TTTCTCGCATTGGGAGATTAAGAATTCCAAATCTGATCCCAAGTCTAGAACTTTGTGATGTATATCAAGCCCAAGATCCTCTAAAATGGGTAGATTCCAAAACATGATTTTTAGACCTTGGAAATTAATCTTGGCATCTTCGCTAGGGAAGATATCCTTTGGTTTTAGAGATGAAATCCTACGGGCCTTAATGCACTTTTTCAATGAACTTGAGATCTACGATTTCCATCAAATCCATCAGCGTGCTTATGAAACCAATGGAAGGCACAACTAGCCAAAAGATCTTGTTGCCATCAAAATATCTAGGTAGGCTATGGGTTCCACATTGCCAATAATTCCATGAAATCTATAAATGATTGTAATACTTTCTAGCAAGAAATGTTGATAAATATCTATGCATAGATAATGGGTAATATGCCATTATAATTTCATGTGAGATTTGGATTACACCATAGCATATGTGGGATTTGACCCATGGGACATTGTACACAAGAAATTAATTTCATTAACACTTATGTGGTATGCATTTGGGCCCATGCCTATATTGAGGAAGAATATAACATTTTATGGGACTCTTGGGTGGCTTTAGTTACCTTTCTACTCCACAAGGAACCCGATATGTTGCTTCACCACATGCATAACAAATGTGAACTATAACTAGCCAAGGTGTATACTTACCTCTATAACAAGTAGCAATACATTTGTGATTGTTAGATTGAATATTTTTAGCACAAATCACCAAGAAAAGAGGGAAATACCCATCACAACATCACCATTTTCAAGTATGGTTCCCACAAGCATGTACTCGTTGACATTTTCTTTCACTAACTAAATCTAGGTAGCAAGAAACCTATTTCTTTAAGCTTCTACAATGGTAAGACTTCCTAGTAACAATGCCGTAATTTTTAACACAATGACTTAAATGAAACCTATCTAAACATCTATTCAGATAACATAGTAGTATTTTCTCACACATCAAACCACAAGTCAACACGACAATATCAAAATACAACCCATTATACTCACCATTCCCCTTACTTTCTCATACAAATGAGATTAGTTTCTTCATAACTTTCAATAAAGGAACATAAAAATGATATGGAGGTGCTATAATCAATAATTAGTTATGCGAGAACCACATCCATTTCTTGGGCCTAGCCATTCAAATTCATCCTCTTTTTTGAGTTGTGTTACTTCATGTTTTTCTTCTTGGTTTATAGTTTCTAGACTAACTCTTTCATTTGATGCCTCTTTCCTTGCAAGTTCTTACATAATTCCCTTGCCATACTTTCGACAAAACTAGGGATGAACATTCCATTCTTTGCTAAACCAGTGGACACTATGCTCACGATGAGTGCAATAATTTTGTAATTACAGCTCCTTCTTGCCATTTTCTTTCTTGCGATATGGAGATTAGTCTTTTTGTAGTGTCTCCTTCCTGGTAGACAATACTTTCCTATACATACACATTCTCTTTCAACAATTGGAAACTTTATGATTTTTTAGCCCATAAAATGAACATGGAATTCTATGCCATAAATCACAAAAGACATTACCATGCTTCTTATAATTTAAAGGGACATTAGTATAGTTGAGCCTATACCTTTGATAGTAGTCTTTTTCAAAAATATTCCAAGATGAATCTCATTATTTAGGAAATTATTTCGAATCATCACTTTCTTCAACAGTTTTGGAAAAGTCTCCAACCTCCTCTTTACCATATCCTAGGCTGGCATGTCAAGGTCGTCTTCAAACTCAATGGGTTTTCTTCTTCCTTGGCTATGTATTATCGATCCCTTTCCTTCGTAACCCATTTTCAATAATAGTTTCAATTCAATTCCTCAAGTGTGCTTCTCAAAGGAACAAAAACCACAAGGGAATCATTCAATGAACCTATGACATATCATGCCCGTTCATGGTATATTAAACAATACCCTTAATTATACTACATGTTGGAAAATACCTCTAAACATCAAATTATTTAACCCCCTACCAATACGAACCCAATACACCTTCCCAATTTAAAAATTTCCTACTTTCAATAGATATTGTAGGTATCAATATTTTCATTAAAAAAATTTATAAGCCTTTATATTTTTCATTAAATTTGAGCTCCATTTTTTATACTTTCCAATATAAAAACCCTTCAGGCCTTATATATCCCCCAATATGAATGCACTTGGTATGGTGTTTCTCCCCCAGTGAATGCCTTGTGATAAAAACAAGCATCTTAGTGTGATGAAACTAAACATGAACGATTATTTCTTAACTCATTTACCTTAGAAATTTGTTGCTTTTTGAAGGCTTCTTCTGCAACTTGTAATTTTATATCCATCTCTTTGAGTTTATCTCGAAGCTCTTGCTTCTCATTTTCGAAAATTTTCAACTGCTTTCACAACTCAAGACTTTCTCTTTCTTCATTACACATTTCCTCTGCTATTTTTGTCATAGTTAAAAATATTTTAATAAAAGTCGAGTCTTTAAAATGTTTTACAAAGGGAGGATGAGAAGGATATCTCATTTCATGGAATCACCATTTTGAGTCATTCTTGTTTCGTGAGTTCATAGCTTGGTAAGTATTCATGCTAAGGAAAAAAGTTAACATGCTATGATACCAAAATGATCATGAAATCAAACGGTTATAAATTTACTTAGTTTTTCCTTACTCAAAGATACTTTATATAGTCCACAAACTCATATTCCTAATCATTCAATTTGATAAGATATTCCTACTTCAAGGAAAACAATTGAATGAAAACAATCACATGAATAGAATTTGCAAATTCCTCTTGATAACATAGTTCACCAAAAAATCCCTTGCTACATATCTGGATTCTCTTAATACATGAATCTCTTTATTATATCTCTTTTAAAAGAGGAAATATCATTCTTAACAAAAAGCGATGAAAAAAAACTTCTGACAAGATGTGGCTCATGCTCCCAAACTGGGCGACCTTTTGCTCTACAAATGGACTTAAGGATCTCACATAAGAGGCCATTCTCTAACACTATATGGGCTATGCTTATTCAAAGAGTTTATAACATACTTTTCATGAGAGGCTGATCGGAGATCTTTAGATGAGACATATTGCATCATGAGAGAGACTTCCTAGCTAAGGCATATGGTCAAGGTGTGACTTGATTGTAGAGATAGGATATGTTCTTCCCTTGAGTTCACATTTAGGGAGATCCATGATACACCTTTAGTAGGACATTCAGAGGAATTATATGAAAATTAGGTACAATGGATGAGGCTCCAAGTAGTATCGGGGGATGACATCAGGAGATGGGATAACATATTTCAGTTGGTGGTATGGTGGGCGTGGGGAAGTTTAACTACTAGCATGTGTCAAATTGATTAATGATATATAGTTTCTATATATTTATTGTGCACAAGGATAAAATATGAGGCACACATGGATTCCAACAACTATCAGAACTATGTAGTAACATATTTGGCTATGGGATCCAGGGATCTAATTGATTAGGGAATCACTCTACTTCTTGATGAGCAGCATTATGGTAGAGATTCATTTAGTTACTTCTTGGGTCGGCACTTGAAGTCACTGAGACATTCACCATGTAGTGAGGGAAGTTTACCCTATTGTTGCTCAAGATCGAGACTAGTCATTGATTGGTAGGCTCCGATATTTTCTGATGTGATTTCTACCGAAAGACTTTGCTTAAGGCTCTGATATTGCTGAGTTTCTATTAAATGATGGGCATAGCTTCGATCATTACATGTATTGTGGTTGAGTTTTACAAGAGAGGAGGATCTATTACGAGTATGACGTGAATTCAATTATGACCAGAGTGGTGTAGTATCAACATGGTATTTTTTTTTAGATTAGCATGGGATCCTAGCATTACAAGACTTGGTAGTTTAATCACCCTTAGGGGTGAGCTAGTTTCTATAGGGGGAGATTACTTAGATCTTCCATTTGATTTTATTTTTTTTGGAAATCATTTCACTTCCCAATGTTTTGTTTGTATTATGGATCACTTCACTAGCATGGAAATGTGATCAATAGGAGGAGGTAATGGTTAGATCATGTAAACAAAGACCCCTTTCAAGGTGAGTTAGATTGTACTTTTAGGATTTCACTCTTAAGGTCCATGGAATTGGTTTTCCAATAGAGCATATTCTGAAGGAGTTGATCAATATTTTCATTATCAATATGTTCTACATATTGGAAGCATATAAAGGGCCTTTGGTGTCTATTCCTTGTTAAGAAGCGAGTGGAGAAAAGAATACTTCATGATGATCAAGATTTTTTGAGACCCCGGTATCATGAGATCCATTTGTGTTAGGGAATTAAATGATTTAGAGTGCCTCAATGGGACATTTGGTAGCCTAGTTTTTGGGTTAGTTTGGGTTGACCTAGGTTTGGATTTTACTGTACACCAATAAAACTCTCAATCACTGGCCCTTTTGGCTATGACCTACAAGCAAGTCGTAGTCTCACCTGAAGTGACTTTGCGAGGTTCCAAACCACGTTTTTGCAACCTTCAGGGATACTGCTGGCAATTTTGTATTTTTTTATGTTTTAACACTTATAAGTTACTTTTCATTCATGAACTACTTTGCATAATTACATTCATCACTTAAACATATCATATACATAAACTTCATAGCACTAAAATAAAGTGCATATAATAAGAAAAACACATGAAGACATAGATTTTACTATGGTTCATCCCAATGTGGGATTACGTCCACAAGAACTGTTGCTTCTAATACAGAATTTGGTACAACAAACAGTTCTATTCATGTGCACACAGCTATAGGTTGTCTTCGCACTAAGTTTCAAACAGTCTGTGCACTAAGTTGCATACCCAAGCCTTTTCACACTCATCTGTGGATCCTCACCCCATTCTTTGAAGTACAGATCACAAAAATACAACCATAAACATAGATTTGGATGCAAAGCCTTGATGCATTCCTCCTTTCTTATTGATCCCTATATATACTATTACATTAAGGGATTACATTACTATATTACCATGGACCCAATACCATGGTTTCCAAAATACAAGGGACTATGGTCCAAAACCATTCAACTTTTACAATATTATATGATTTTAAAAAACGTGAGGGGCTTCCCCATGAAGCTCCTATACTGTGTAGTATTCGTTTTCCTCCGTTGCTTTGCTACATGGTCCACTTCATACTTCAAGACATCCTTTGTATTACGCACTCCACAAAATTCGGAATCCTTGCCCAAAATTTGGCCAAGTTGGGTTGCACCCAACATGCCACCAACACTCACATGTGACTCGTCTCGAGTCACTCAACTAATTTATCTTTGATCTTGTCTACAATTTTGTTCTATGCGTTGTTGAATTATTGCAGAATCTATGGTAGTTTCTTTTCCTCGTTATTGACTTCTTATAATGGTGCTTCTGTGACATGTTTTGTCGCCTTCTATGCCAGTTCTATCTTCCTTTATCGAAGTTGTTGAAGCTTCTCATCCACAACTTGCTATAGCTGGAGGGCCTCATCCTAAAAAAGGCTGAGTCCTTTCTATCAAACTTTGTGCCTTCTTCAACTCTTCAATTGTTTTCTGCAACTCCTTTGACTCATTAATTTTTGCAAGCCTTTGTGAAATTGGCAAAGTCTTCGTAGTTGTCTAACTTTCTTCTAACTGATGTTTCTTTTGAAAAATTTCGTCATGTAGTTTCTGAACATTTGGAACTTCCTGCAGTGAAGTCCAAATTTGCATGCTTGCATCCAGTGATTTTCCACAGTCTTCCAACGTTGCAGAGATGCTGCCCATCCCACTCTTTAAGTTTGTCTCCCTTTGTTTGAACACTTCTGGTGATGTGGCTAGCTGCAACTTCAATTGTAGCTCATTGATCTGCATCTGATACTTAAATTGCACTGCGACAATTTTATCCTTCTGCTCCTTGACTATAAGGCCAAGCTTCGCGACCTTGTCTTATACTGATTCATCCTCGTGGACATCCATGTTTGGAATTTCCTTGCAATTGGCATCAACCACCTCTTTCAATCTCTACTATTGTAGCTCTGCATTTTCCTTGTCTGATGGCCTAGTCAAGTTGTTTCTTCAATGCAACACGCTCTTGCTCTAATTGAATGTTTAAATGTGAGGTCCGTTGTTCATGCTCTTTGAGCTCACTTGTTATATATTGATGAAATTCATGTAGGACCATAGTGGGAATTGTTTCCATGTTTATATTGACATGGTCCCAACCTTTTTCCTGCTTCTTGACTTCAGGAGAGTCGAATTGTAGAGCTCTGTCATGTATCTGCATTATCCTCATCCTGAATGTAGTTTCTATTAGTCTTTCTCGATGGAGTCCTTGGCTTATCTATGCTGGTGGTCTTGATGTTTAAACCCAAACCTTCATCTCTGCAATACTCTATTGCACACCTATGATAATCTCATGATAGTGATCTTCCACCCTATTCTAGGATTTCGTTGTTATCTCCTGAACTTTCTCTCCGATTTGATCCAGGTCACCTTCAGTGAGAATGATTGGTGTGATTTGTTTTCATTTACCTATATTATGATTTTTTCTTCTCTTAATGGTAGTTTTGCCTTGGCTTTTTCTTTTCTTCATGACAATGTTGGCTAGAGGGGTCCTGACCCAGGTTCAGAGTTAGCGGCCCCAACCAATAAAACCATAAAGTTATGGCCCTTTCAGCAACAACCAGGTTAGTGCAGGCTACAATCTCACCCGAAGCAATATTGGGGGATGAAAAAACTAGGTTTCTACATCCAAAGGTCTGTGTGATGGATTTCTATTACTTTTAGGGTTTTATTCTAACCTTTGTGGACCCTAATCCTTAAAATCTAGAAATCATAGTAACTCATAGAAACAAAATCTAACCCTTCGCAAAACACTTTAAACATTAATAGTATCAATTAAACAAGCAGATCTACCACTTTCGCACATCAATTAAGTGTTTCTTTAGATACATGCAGATAACAGAGTGAATACACATAGATTTCATAAGTAGATACAAAGGTACAGATAGACAATTATTTCTTCAAAATAGTCTTTGTTAGATATGATATTTCTGTAAATCCCTGCGCACATAGCTATAGGGGCCCATGCACTCATTTTGAGGACTTACCAAGGTCTTCACACACACATCTCCAGGAGCCTTCCCCTTCACCTAAGTACAGAAAATAGACTTTTCTTCCTCAGACTACTTGCCTTTACAATGATCTTCAATGACTAATTGACCTCCTATGACTCGCTATGACTCCTTTATATAGTTTGTTTCATTATAATACCATGGTTCGTGAACCATGGGTGGGTTACAAAACATCCTATATTCTAACAAAATAAGGGACTAAAGTCACTTTGACTCCTATGACCTTCGCGCTCCGCTCCTCAAAATGTGGGTACTTTACATAATTATCAAAATTGGTTACAAAATTTACCCTAGGGGACCCTGTCCCAACAGGCCCCGAACACAATTTTGTGCCTTGTCGTCGAGTCACTTTGCTGGTAGTGCCTCAATCTCCACTTGTAGTTCACTAAACTCTATCTCTAACACATACAGGTATGTTGTTCCTTATGTAGTAGATTGGTGCACTTCCTTGACCATTTTTTCAGTAGTTTGGCCTTCAATTGCAAGGCCCATGGTCCTTTCTTGTCTGTTGCATCCCTTTAAGCTTTCTCTGAACTGACATAGTCAACTAACTGGCCTCATCAAGTAGATCTACCACTTTCGCACATCAATTAAGTGTTTCTTTAGATACATGCAGAAAACAGAGTGAATACACATAGATTTCATAAGTAGATACAAAGGTACAGATAGACAATTATTTCTTCAAAATAGTCTTTGTTAGATATGATATTTCTGTAAATCCATGCGCACATAGCTATAGGGGCACATGCACTCATCTTGAGGACTTACCAAGGTCTTCGCACACACAGCTCCAGGAGCCTTCCCCTTCACCTAAGTACAGAAAACAGACTTTTCTGCCTCAGACTACTTGCCCTTACAATGATCTTCAATGACTAATTGACCTCCTATGACTCGCTATGACTCCTTTATATAGTTTGTTTCATTATAATACCATGGTTTGTGAACCATGGGTGGGTTACAAAACATCCTATATTCTAACAAAATAAGGGACTAAAGTCCCTTTGACTCCTATGACCTTCGCGCTCCGCTCCTCAAAATGTGGGTACTTTACATAATTATCAAAATTGGTTACGAAATTTACCCTAGGGGACCCTGTCCCAAGAGGCCCCGAACAAAATTTTGTGCCTTGTCGTCGAGTCACTTTGCTGGTAGTGCCTCGATCTCCACTTGTAGTTCACTAAACTCTATCTCTAACACCTACAGGTCTGTTGTTCCCTATTTAGCAGATTGGTGCATTTCCTTGACCAATTTTTCAGTAGTTTGGCCTTCAATTGCAAGGCCCATGGTCCTTTCTTGTCTGTTGCATCCCTTTAAGCTTTCTCTGAACTGACATAGTCAACTAACTGGCCTCATCTACCCACAACTGCATCTGAATAGATGATCACTTCCTTGCGATGCAACTCATCAATTTCAGTTTCAATGAGTTTTCCTTCCTATAATCTAGTGAACCATTGTACTGGTGCCAAGGTCTGCATTGTTGATTGGATTTCATAAAATATGTGTTTTCTTTACCCTAATGTCTATGCAATCTTTTGCAGAGTAGGAGTTGTTGGGTTGTGTTCATAGTTTTGGACGCGATGGTTTTCGGTCCATGGTATTGTACGCTTTGGCATGTATAAATATGTATTGTAACATTGAAAGGAATATAATGAAAAATCAAGCTGGTAGTCTCGGTTTTGAGATCCAGTGGGAAATCTCTGTGTATATGTGTTTTATGTGTTATGCTCTCGCATTTTTATTTTTCTTGTGATTTAGAATTCGTATGCAGATAAGTTCTGTACGGGGTTAAAACCTACAGGAGCCTCCTACAATAAGGTCCATAACTACATGGCCTTCTCAAATAGCTCAGTGCATCCCTTGACTGCATCTTCCAATGTGGCCATTCCTTCTTTAATAGTAGCTTCCTGCTACTCTATGACTTTAGGAGGATTAGTGGGTTGCAGTTTTAGTTGTAACTCTCAGATTTGCAACTGCGACTCAAACTTGACTCAACCAATTTCATCCTTAGGCTCTTTGACTATAGTGGCCAGCTTTTGAATTTTCTCCACGGAAGCTGCCTTTGTTGGGATCTTGAGCTCTGAAAGCTCACTATAGGTTTGTGTAATCGCTATTGGCTTTGTGTTGTGACCTCTTCCTTTTCCTTGAAAGCGTATGGATTTTCCTCAAATATATGTTGGTTATTAATCTTTACCTCAATGATGACCAGCCATGTGTGTTGCTCCCATATCCTTAGTTTGTCTGACACACTTTGGTGCAACTCGTGCATAGTATGAATGGGAAGCGCAACCAAATTCAGGCTCAAGTTCCTAACTTGTAGTCGATGTGCCTACTCTTTGGCTAAGTCATTGCACAGGGACCCTTCTTACAGTTGAACAGTGCAGCCATCCACGATGATTTTTGTGTCCAATACTAACCTACACATTTGATTCAGGCTCACTTGCTTCACTCTCTCCTATCCCACACTCGCTTGGATAAGACTTGTTTGGACCTGTAAGTCCCGCAGGCCCTGTTGTACCTTACTGAGTGACTACTGGTATTGCGCTTCAAAATGGTTCATGAGATCCATCATCGCATCGCGGACCACATCCCCAATTTCATCCAAGTCACCCTCTGTGAGGACCAAAGGCGTTGTGCCTATTGTTTTGTTGGACTTTTTCTTCTTGCACTGCCCTGTGGAAGTCCTCTTCTTCCGCTTCTTGACAACAAAGGGGGACTCCAACTGTGCGCCCCCTTCTTCTTCCACATATGTTTCTTCCTCCACCTGTGTGCACTCAGTGTTGGATTTGTCGACGTCAATGGTGGCCAACAATGTATTCATTTCCTACACTTCCTCTTTCTCCTTGGTTGTTGCTTCTATTGCAGCAAATTCTTTCTCCCTCAGAGCAACTTCTCCACTCGACACTTCCTCATGATCTTACCAGCTAATATCTATGCAACAAACTACACTACACCCTCTAATATGGATTGAATAGAGTATCCGTATGACTTTTTCACTAGATCAAACTCGCCCTTCATTTGGTCCACCAACTTCTTCTCCTATGACTTTCCTACGAAAGCCTCCGTAGGGTCTAATCCTTGGGATGGTAGCAACATTATATGGTGGATCACCATATTGGTCATCAAGATGGGTTCTCCCAACTAGAGACTCCCATCACTTACCAGGGTCAATAGTTGGTGCATATAGATGGTGTTAATATTAGTGTGACTGAAGTGCGGCACCCAAAACATGTTTAGGAGCCCCGTGCCCACAAATCCAGCCACCCAATTCATTGGTTCAAGGCGCGTGATGTCTAACTCCTCATAGTAGACCTTCTTGAGGTACTTGTTTGGCACCAATTGTGGAAATTTATCATGGTCCCCAAGGTCCCACTCCTCCATTTTTAAATGCTTTATACAAGCCAACAAGTTTCCCTCAAGCAACACACTCTCCAACAACAATGGTATGGAAACTATAAACTTCACATTATCCGGATCCTTCGGCACTTTCGCGGTGGCTTTGCATGGTGGGATATACTTCGGTAACCGAGTTATCTACTCAACCTCTTCTACATCAATCTCCTCTATTCCTCTATGTAGTTCTTCCCATCTAGATCTAGTGGCTCTGTCAGCTGTTTGGAGTTATCCATTTTTCCCTTTTGGTGGATTTTTGTTGGATTTTTCCACGGCGATTGCACTCTAGTGCTTGTTGAGGCTTTTTTTGCTTCCTATCTCCCATCATAGAAGTACATGGCTTAGGCCTTGGTAACCTAGGCACTGTAGTAGGGAACCATGTAGGTACAGATGGGGTTATCATTGTCTCAGGTGGGACTACCTCCATCTCAGGGAAAGTTGCAATCATTCTCTCAAGGAAGTTCTTACGGTTCCACTTAAGCAAGTTTGTGAATGTCGACCATGAAAGAAGTTCCTCTCAACCAATCTCATACATACAACAATTTACACTTTGCTTGGCACAAAGAAAGGTGAAACATCTTAAGGAAAACTCTCATGAAGCAAAGTGTTAGAATGCAGAGCGGCATGCTGTTGAGACCTGAAACTACATATCTCCTACACACTTTCCTAGATTTTTTACTCTCACCTAGACCTCATAAGCTATCAAAAATAATTGCATATTGATTCTAAAAGAGCATTCAAGTGGTTTTCTAACTATGTTTTTGTGTTTGTTGTTTGAATTAGATTTTTCTCATTAGCTACAGAATCCAACCACTTTCCGTAGCTGATTTAACTTTCCGCAGTTGTTTTTGTTAAACTCTAGGTTGCAGGTGTCATCAAGCAAAACAAGACACATGGGAAAGTTAGAAATTACCTGGACATGGATCAAGTCCTATTGGTTCAGCTGGATTCATTAAGGAAAGTCGTGGTCAATGGTGGTCAAACGGTGGTCAAACGAAGGAGTCCTACAGCAACAGGACTCTATTTTCAAACACGTGAAGGATTCGTGGCCATTCCTAGATCCCTGGAGTCATGTTGATAGTTGTATACTACTCCACGATGCGAATCCAAAAACCACTTTTGATAGATTGAATAATCTCGGCAACCATTGTGCTAAGCTTACGGATGTTGTCCTTTTACGTGTCCTCAGTTAAAGATGTTTCATAGGAAAATAGTTATGAATTTTTGTTATAAATAACGTGTTTCCAAATGCATAGAGTTAGTCTTTGTTGATGTAGTTTTGTTGTTAAGTTTACTGTGTCGTGACACTAGTCTCACTGTGGTAACGAGAGGATTCTTCCTCTGTTTTGAAATATAAAGAAGACTCTGTTTCTATATGACTGTGTGAGCATAATTCTAGACTGATAACCTATTGACCAAGGCCGAACAGAGGGCCCCTGCACGCTGAGGTTTTGTTTTCCTTATTGCTATAAATTTTTTATGTAGTGTTTCCTTATTTCCATTGCACATATTTCATAGTTATCCACCTATGTGTATTTCATTTGTTATGGTATTAACATTTCATTCCTGTACATGATTTTTCAAGCTTTGTATATTGTTGCTAACACTGATCAGTGTGTGTGTTTCAGGATAGAGTAGGCTCGGGAATTTTCATACAATTTTTGCAATAATTAGTGACATGGGATTAGCCTCTCTGCTGACTTTGCTTTTCTTAGTTTTTTTCTTTTTTTAATTCTAGTTATGCTTTGATTTCAGCCTTATTCACTTGCTTTGTTAGTTATTTTAGATATCAAATTTCTCATATCGTAGGCATTATCTCCTAAAGCCATAGCTTAGACTACCTGGCGAGCTATCGGACTATGAATGATGTGATTTGATTTTAGTTTTTCTTTTCTGCAGTTAGATATCAACTTCCTCATATCATTGACGTTATCTCCTAAAGCCATAGCTTAGACTACCTGGCGATCTATTGGACTATGAATGATGTGATTTGATTTTAGTTTTACTTTTCTGCAGTTAGATATCAACTTGCTCATATCATTGATGTTATCTCCTAAAGCCATAGCTTAGACTACCTGGTGAGCTATCAGACTATGAATGATGTGATTTGATTTTAGTTTTACTCTTCTACAGTTAGATATCAACTTGCTCATATCATTGATGTTATCTCCTAAAGCCATAGCTTAGACTACCTAGCGAGCTATCAGACTATGAATGATGTGATTTGATTTTAGTTTTACTTTTCTGCAGTCAGATATCAACTTGCTCATATCATTGACGTTATCTCCTAAATTCATAGCTTAGACTACTTGGCGAGCTATTAGACTATGAATGAAGTGAATTGATTTTACTTTTATTAGTTTGATTTGTTGAGTGCAGTAGCTTAGCTCATTTTTCTTTCTGTATTTAGATAAGCAGCAGAGATAATGGTTTCATGATCAGTAGTTCATTATTTGTTTGATTTGAATAGCAACACATTTTCATTCTTGTTCAAGTATTAATTTCATCACTAGTATGTTAAGACCCTATGAAATGTTAAGTTCTGGAAATCATTATAGAGGACATAATTGCCTTAAAATCTATATCCATACTTGCCTTCTAGAGTATTCTTAAAACTCATGGATAGGATTTCCATTCACATTAGGAGATAAACGAAGATAAAAACCCCCAAAACAAAATAAAAATCGAAAACAACAAAAAGTAAGAAAGAGGTTGTCTTGCACATATAGTGCGCCACACTTCATCAGTTTACGACTCCCGGATTAATAATTAATGTAGAAATTTAGGACACACTAAATTGACTAAACATTTTGGCGCCATTGTCGGGGAATTGTAACTAGGTAGCTGATATCTTACATAAAAAAAGGGAAAATTGATAACTTCTTGAAGTATGCTCTCCTCTTGCACCTAGTGTGATCTCGAGGATCAGAAAAGAGAGTTATTAGTTCAATAATTTCTTTATTATGCTCTCTTCTTGCACCTAGTGTGATCTGGAAGATCAGAAAGAGAATTATTAGCTTGACTTTAAACAAAAATAAAAAACAAAAAATGACATGCATAGAACAAGAGATTCTAAGGGGAGGTTTATAGCTAGGGCCAAGAGTTCGATTTTCACAACTCTAGCTACTTCAAGGCATAGACAAGATTCACCCCCATCTACTCCTAGCCTCAGGATTCCTGGAACTCAAGGAGCAACAGTTGAATTAGAGGATTATCCCACACTATCTATTAAATCTGATCTAGGAGAAGAACCTTTCTTCACTTCTACAGGGGAACATATTGTAATCAAAGAAGTAGAATCACCTGAAGAAGAGGGAAAAAGAGAAACTCTTTCTCATCCACCATTGATAGAAGAACCAGAAGACTCTGACGAAACTATCATGACGGAGGAAGTAGTAGATGGATTTGGAGGAGGGGGTAGATGTAGAGGAAGAGGAAATAATGGAGGCAATAATGGTGGAGGTAGAGGTAATAATGGAGGAAATACGGAAGGACGTAACTCATTTGGATTCCCTATAGTTGATGAGGAAACCCATACAAAAATGAAAAACATTTCACCATCTGTCCTCCCAAACTTTTATGGGTTACAAAGTGAGGATCCTGAAACATTTCTATTTGAGTTTGAAGTCGTGTGCCGAACCTATGACTATATGGAAGACTCTCAAAAACTCAAACTGTTTCCTTCAACATTGAAGGGAGCTGCTTTGAAATGGTTTATGGGATTAGTCACCTAATCTGTTAGGACTTGGAATGATATGAAACAAATTTTTTTGGATAGATACCTGGACTATTGCATGCCCACCAATCATAAGGATGAGGTATTCAAAATGATGCAAAAAGAAGATGAAAACTTGGAGGATTTCCTTGAAAGATTTCAATACAACTTAAAGAGAGCAAAAATGAGTAATTTAGATGAGGAAACCTTGAAAGCCCTTCTATTAAAATCCATTAGAGATGAATGGATAGATATTTTAAACATGATGGGTAAGGGAGATATTTCTCAACTTCCACTTCGTGATATCGCAAAACTATGTGTCCATCTCTTAAGGGGAAAATCTAAAATGGGAAAAGGGCCTAGAGATCCTTCTCTTATTAGAGCAAACAAATCTGCAACTAGATCAATAAGTAGGGTAGAGATTGGCAATATGCTTGATGAGTTCAAAACGGATATTCTAGGGAGCCTTAGTGAACAACTAGACACCCTTAAAATACAAAACAAGCAGAAAACAGAAGCTGATACCTTGGCCATCTTTTGTCCAAAATGTAGGAAGAAACATGCTCTAAGGGAATGCCCCTTGGATGCAAAAGTTGTAGAAACATGTATGATTGTCTCATAAAGTCATGAGACTAAGGGTTGTCCTTCAATTTCTGGGCTCAAAGCTGTCTTTCAAGAAGATCCGAATTTAGTAGAATCCCTTTGTTTTGTTTCAAGAAGACCTTGGCAGGGGCAACAAAATCAAGTATTTAACAACCCTATGAACTTTCAGCCCCTGCCAAACTATAATTCTTGGCAACAACCTTGGCCCCAACCTCAAAATCCATATCAATCATGGGCACAAGGGATGCAAAATCCTTATGGGAGATTTGCTCAATTTTATCAATATCCTCCATATTTTCAAAACAAACAAACTCAACAACTTCCAAATCAAAATCCACAACTTTCATTACCATTTCCACAACAACAACCTTCTCAACCAAATCCAAATCCTCAACTCTTGCTTCCATTTCAACAAAAGACAAATCAACTACCAGCCCAGCCATTGCCAAATCCTAACAACAAAAATCGTCAGAATGCTTATATGGTAGAAGGAAAACAATTTCCTACCTATATGATTATTCCTCTTAATGATGTACAACTCAGGTCTGGTAGAATTTTAGAAAAACCTTCTATAGATGTTCAAGAGCAAGATACCTCCAAGGAGGATTCTCTTAAAGTCAATAAAGGTTCTGAGGAAGCATCTCTTCAAAACCAAAACATTCAAAAAGAGAAAGAAAAAGAGTGAACCCCCACAACTCCTATAGTTGAGAAACCTGCATCTTCATCCACAACTCCTTTCCCTGAAAGATTACAAATTGACAAAGGGGTGGAAAAAAAAATCTTGTTGCCTGACTATGATTTTCTAAATGAATTAAAGAATGTCTGTATCAAGATTCCCTTGCTACAAGCCATTAGAGAGATTCCTATTTTAGCAAAAACAATAAAGGATTTGAGTCTTAAAAGACCAGGAAGGAAACCAAGAGATACAAGAAGAATCCACCTGGTAAGAAAAATTGCAGATATCATGATGGGAAAAATTACTATCCAGAAGTATGTAGATCCAGGTAGTCCAATTGTAAAGACACATATAAATGGGATAGAAATTCCAAATATTTTGACTGACATAGGGGCTGCTATAAACATTATGAGACAGAATATGGAACAACTTAAACTTCCTAATCTTCTTTTTACACCCACCTTACTGCAACTTGCAAATAGATTAGTAATCAAACCAAATGGTGTACTAGAAGATATTTCATTCTCCTTAGATTCTTGGGAATATCCAGTAGATTTTATGATTTTGACTCCCAAAAGTAATTTAGGAGGGCACCCACTCATCTTAGGAAGACCTTGGCTAGCCACAGCTGATGCTTTCATTAGTTGTAGATCTGAGGATATGTACATTTTTTATTGTAGTTCGACAAAGAAATTCAATTTGTATCCTCCAACAAAAGCAATTACAAAAGTAGGAGACAATGAATGGATCGATGATGAGGACATTATACAACCTGTCTTTACCATTTCTGAAATTAGTGAAGATAGTCAAATTCTGAACACATTAGAAAATTTTGAAACATCTTCAGAATATGACCACACACAATTTTAGTTAGATTCTAACATTGAGTATTTATCATCAAGACAAATGTCTCTTTACTCTATGGAAGAGTTCAATAACTCTACCATTGAGATTTTTTAAGGAAAAACATTGAATATCAATAAAAATTTGGAAAAGTCACAACAGGAAGAGCTAACCAAAATCTTGCAAAAACACTCCACTGCATTTGCATGGGAGTATATTGATATGAAAGGTATTGACCCTAAGACTTGCATCCATCATATCTATATTGAGGAAAATAGTAGACCAATCAAATAACCTCAGAGAAGGATGAATCCAAATCTTAGGGAGATAGTTAAAGAAGAGCTCTAAAAACTACTCAATGTAAACTTCATTTATCCAATTTCAGATAGCCGATGGGTTTCTCCTTTGGTTATAGTACCTAAAAAGAATGGTAAATGGAGGGTATGCATTGATTACAGGGAATTGAATAAAGCAACTTTGAAGGATCACTTTCCCTTGCCCTTTATCGATCAAGTATTAGATACATTAACAGACAAAAAGTATTTTTCATTTCTGGATGGTTTTAGTGGGTATAATCAAATTCAGGTAGCACCTGAAGATCATGATAAGACCACATTTACCTGTCCATGGGGAACTTTTTCTTATCGAGTGCTTCCCTTTGGATTATGTAATGCACCCGCAACATTCCAAAGAGCAGTACTAGGAATTTTTTCTGATCTAATCCATAACTATGTAGAGGTTTATATGGATGATTTTACAGTTTATGGTGATTCGTTTGAAGAGGCATTAGAAAATTTGGAAAAAGTCCTTATAAGATGTAAAGAAACAAAACTTTCATTAAGCCATGAAAAATGCTTTATGATGTTTACTGAAGGTATTGTTTTAGGACATCATATTTCAAGGGATGGGATTAAAGTTGATAAATCAAAAGTCGAAGTCATCTCCAAGTTGCCTATTCAAATTTTTCAAAAATATGTTAGAAGTTTTTTGGGATTCACTGGATATTATAGAAGATTTATAGAAAACTTCACCAAAATAGCATCTCCACTCTTCAAACTACTTACAAAAGACTGTGAATTTAAATGGGGAACTGATTGCCAATCAACATTTGAAACTTTGAAAACAAGAATATCTGAAGCGCCCATCTTGAGAGGACCAAATTGGAAACTTCCTTTCCATATTTCTACTGATGCTTCAGATACAGCTCTAGGAGCTGTGTTGGGACAAAAATATTTAGTCCCTTATGCCATTTACTATACCAGTAAAAATTTGACTCCCACTGAGTTGAACTATACTGTGTCTGAAAAAGAGTTCTTAGCTGTTGCACATGCAATCAATAAGTTCAGACATTATATAATAGGCTATGAAACGTTTATTCATACTGATCATTCTGCAATTAGATATCTAATGAACAAACGTATGACTAATGGTAGAGTTACAAGGTGGCTCCTACTTTTATAGGAATTCAATATTACTGTGTTCGATAGACCAGGGAAACAAAATACAGTAGCTGATTTCTTGTTTAGGATTCAGAATAATAAAGAAGATTCTCTTGTAGAGGACAAGTTTCCTGATGAATATTTATTTGCAGTAACTACTAAGATCCCTTGGTATGCAGATATAGCTAACTATTTGGTTACGGGGAAACTACCTCCACCTTTATTTCCTGGCAAAAGAAGAAAGATTATTCAGGAGAGTTCAAAATATTCATGGATTTCTAACGAATTGTTTAAAAGAGGGCCAGATCTTGTGATCAGAAGATGTGTTAGGGAAGATGAAATTCCTGATATCCTCAAAGAATGTCATGATGAACCATGCGGCGGACAGTTTGCTGACAAAAGGACAACCTATAAAATCTTATCTTTAGGATATTATTGGCCATCCCTCTTCAAAGATGCAAAACAATATGTCAAAAGGTGTGACAGCTGCCAAAGAGTAGGGAAACCTACCCTTTCAAATAAAATGGGATTGCAGCCATATGTACTCATTGAACCCTTTGAAAAATGGGCTTTAGACTTCATTGGACCTATTAACCCACCATCTAAACAAAGAAAGTATATATTGGTATGTACTGATTATGTCACTAAATGGGTAGAAGCCAAAGCATTATTTTCTGCTAATGAGCATTCAATTATTAGTTTTCTTTATGAGGATATTTTTACTCGCTTTGGTGTTCCAAGAGAAATTGTGACAGATCAAGGAGGTCAATTCACATCCAACCTGGTGGAGAAGTTAATGGAAGAATACAAAGTCAAGCATAGAAAATCTACTCCTTACCATCCGCAAGCAAATGGTCAAGTGGAGTCTACAAACAAAGTTCTTGAAGGCATCATTACCAAGATTATTCATCTACACAGAAGAGATTGGGCAGAAAGGCTTCCTGAAGCCTTATGGGCTTACAGAACTACATGGAGGAATACAATAGGACATTCCCCCTATGAGCCTCTTTATGGGAAAGAAGTCCTGCTCCCCATTGAGTTCCAAGTTAAAACTTTCAAGATGGCAGTTCAGTTGGGAATGGATCTATCAGAAGCCCAAAAGCATAGAATGGAGTAGTTGAATGAACTAGATGAGATCAGACAAGAGGCAATCCTAAGAACTGATCTAGTTCAATATCAAAGAGCTAAGTGGCATGACAAATACATCAAAGAGAAAATGTTTCAACAATGAGACTGGGCATTGCTATTTGATTCCAAGTTCAAAGATTTCAAAGGTAAATTTCAAACTCATTGGCTTGGGCCATATGAGATTGACAAAGTCTTTAGCAATGGAGCGGTAAGAATCAAAACCGTTGATGAATATCAAACTCCTCTTATTGTGAATGGTCACAGATTAAAGATCTATCATAAGCCACTCTCAAAGGAGGAATTTGTCAAAATCTTTCAAGATAATTCTGCAATAAGGCTAGTGAAGAAGAATCCTTCTTCTCCACTAGCCTAGTCCTTGTTCTTTCTCTGTTTGATTAAAAAAATATATATAATTGTATAAGCTTGAAAACAAATCACTGATTGGCAGTATTATACAGAAAATATAGGGCAAAAATTAGAACCTTCTGACACCCTATATTTTCCAAAAAAATGTCTCTCTCTCACTTTATAGTTTCATGTCACTTCACTTCATTTCACTCCATTTCGCTTCATTTCACTTCACTTCACTTCATCTTGTTTCATTTCATCATCATATTCCACCAATAAAAGTTCTTTTATGATCAGTTTTCATTCACTCAGTCATCATTCATCCATCTCCATTCAGTCATATGTTCACTGTGTCAGTTTCCATAGCTGAATCCTATTTCTGCAGCTAGAAACTGATTCTGTAGCTAGTTGTTGATTTCGTAGCTAGCACTTTGTTATTCAACAATGACAGTCAGATGTTAGCCAAATAATAATAAGAACCAAATGCAGGCATGAAAAAGGAAATATTGCAAAGATATAAGGCACCTAGAAGCATCATCAGAAAGCATCCAATCAAAGAACAGTGGACGGAAGTGGTAAGATCTAAGATATGAGCAAGTTTGTTTCAAATAGCATTTTAAAGCACAATTCTATACAGTTATAAAACCAGTAGCTCCATTATATGTAATGATTCACCTTGATAGCTTCCATAACCACTCCACGACCTTTACATGATTCCTCCACAAACCTTGCATTAATTTTTAAACGGCCTCGTGATTAGCCTCCGAATTTAACTCGTGTTTTTTGGTACGTTGGCATTCCACCTGCCGAACCGGGTAATTATGGGGATGTAATTGATTTGATCAAGCCTCTTCTCTGCTGCACAAGTTCCGTAGCCATTTTGTGAGCATGCTAATGTCTATTCCGTAGCCATCTATTTCAAAACTCTATCAGGCTCACTTTACTCCCCTACTATTCCATTGAAGTTACATTTGTATTTCTACCCTATTCACATAAGCCTCCACTTCACTCCGTGAACTCATTCCCGCTACCTATTCTCTATTTTTTCCACTTACAATCACTGTTTTTTCTCCATAAACCTTTTCCATTCCCTGTTAACACAGTCGTTTCACCTTCGTTCATCCATTACTCACGCAGATGTATTTTAAGCCAGGGGAAAGGAATGGGTCTTTTGTTAAGAGCAAAACCGGAAGGACCCAAATTCATGGAGGTGTATCCGCAATTGAAAAGCATACTAAGGAAGGCACAGTGGCTACAGTTCATTCGGAAATTTAGAGGCTACAATAAAGAAATTACGAAGACTTTTGCAAGGTCTTTTAATGGTGTGGAAGTTGAGGTTGGAGACCTTAAGTTTTCAGTCACCGAGGCATCTATAGTAGCTGCAACGGAACTCCCACAAGAGGGGGAATGATGGTTCAAAAACAAAAGCTTTGACGAGAGTGCCGAGAGGGTGCAATCCAGGTATGGATATAACCATTTTCAAATGTGGAATCCATGTTTATTCTTTAGAAGAAAATTGGGCCAATCTATTATTGATAATCCAGAAGTTTATTACATGTGAAGGATGATTTGGGTCCATGTATATGTACCACACCTGGATGCTAATGAATTTTCAAGAAAATCAAACAATTAATTTGCCTCACTTTTTATTGAATAGCCTGAAAAAGATGTCCATAACTGTCCAAAAGAATCTGGAGGACATAGAACCCCACCTATACCATCACGGCCTTGTGAAAATTTTAATTGAAAAACAATTGAAGGAAAAGAAGGATACTTGGGAATAGTTTTTGGTTAGAAACTTCTTTCAAGATCCACCTGAAACACCAGAGAGTAGCTCAGCAAGGAAGAGTAGGAGAAAGAAAACTAGTGTGAGAATTCAAGACACTCCTACTAACATAGCCAAAGAAATTAATCAAGAAGAGAAGTTGTCTGAAAGTAAGAAGGAAAGAACTGAGGATAGGAAGCAAAGAAAATTAAAGGGGAAAAGAAACATTGAGGCTGTCTATCAAACCCCAGAATCTTCCTCAGAAGAGGACCACCAAATACTATTTGAAAGACTAGTTTATCTTCAGGAACAATCAGTTGTAGCAAAGAAGAAAGGGAAAGAAAAACAGAGTGTGGAGAAAGAGGACACTAGCTCACAAAATTTAAGGAGGAGCTCCAGACTCAAAGGGAAATTGAGGACAGTACAAACTAAAGGGCCTCACTTCATTGACTTAGGAGGGGAAACATCAAAATAGCCTTCAGCAATCTCTCCTGGCTGTAGCCCACACCATACTCCTATTTCTCAGCTAGATTTTTACATGAGTCCTTCTCAACCATCTTTTGAGATCATTCCTTCTCAACTGGATTTTGGGCTCAGCCCAAGAAAGACTACACCCAAGATAGACCCAAACCAGCAAGAAATGTATTATTATATCGATTTTTTGGAGAACACTACCACAGATCCAGGCACTTCATCTACCCAGCCTAATGCAGCACAGGAAGCTCTAATCCAATCACTGAAACAAGAAGTTTTTGAACTGGAGGTCTTAAATAGACACATCAAAAGAGAAAATGAAACATTGAAGGAACAAATTAGATTGGATAAGATCATTCACGACAACACTATGTTGCATCTTGGGCTGTGGCAGAAGAAGAATAGGAACTTGAAGAAAAAGAGCCATAGGTTGAGTAGAGCTCTTATCAACCTCAAATTCATGTGCTTAATGAGAAAGCCTAGGATGATAGTGGTACCAAGAAAGAAGAGAAGAAGGTTGGATCTGCTAGCAGAGGTCTCAGAACACATGAACTGAAGGGAGGATGGTCAAAGTTTTGGTTGCATGGGGACATGAAACACCTTCACAATGGGGGTATGTTTAGACTTGAAACTACATATCTCCTACACACTTTCCTAGACTTTTTCCCCACACCTGGACCTCATAAGCTATCAAAAATCATTGCATATTGATTCTAAAAGAGCATTCAAGTGGTTTTTTAACTATGTTTTTGTGTTTGTTGTTTGAATTAGATTTTTCTCATTAGCTACAGAATCCAGCCACTTTCGGCAACTAATTCAACTTTCCACAGTTGTTTTTGTTAAACTCTACGTTGGAGGTGTTATCAAGTAAAATAAGGCACGTGGGCAAGTTAGAAATGACCTAGACATGGATTAGGTCCTATTGGTTCAGCCGGATTCATTAAGGAAAGTTGTGGTCAATGGTGGTCAAACGAAGGAGTCCTATGGAAACAGGACTCTGTTTTCAAACACATGAAGGATTCATGGTCGTTCCTAGATCCCTGGGATCATGCTGACAGTTGTATACTGCTCCACGATGCGAATCCAATAGCCACTTTTGATAGATTGAATAATCTCGGCAACTAGTATGCTAAGCTTACGGACGATGTCCTTTACGTGTCCTCAATTAAAGATGTTTCATAGGAAAACATTTATGAATTTTTGTTATAAATAATGTGTTTCCAAATGCATAGAGTTAGTATTTGTTGATGTAATTTTGTTGTCAAGTTTATTGTGCCATGACACTAGTCCCACTGTGGTAACGAGAGGATTCTTCCTCTGTTTTGAAATATAAAGAAGACTCTGTTTCTATATGACTGCGTGAGCATAATTCTAGACTGATAGCCTATTGACCAAGGCTGTGTAGAGGGCCCCTGCACACTAAGGTTTTGTTTTCCTTATTGTTGTAAAGTTTTTATGTAGTGTTTCCTTATTTCCATTGCACATATTTCATAGTTATCCACCTGTGTATATTTCATTTGTTATGGTATTAGCATTTCATTCATGTACATGATTTTTCAAGCTTTTTATATTGTTGCTAGCACTGATTAGTGTGTGTGTTTTAGGATGGAGTAGGCCTGGGCATTTTCATACAATTTTTGTAATAACTAGTGACATGGGATTAGCCTCTCTGCTGACTTTGCTTTTTTTTTTCTTTTTTCCTTTTTTTTTTTCTTTTTTTTCTTTTTTTAATTCCAGTTATGCTTTGATTTCAATCTTATTCACTTGCTTTGTTAGTTAGTTCAGATATCAAATTGCTCATATCATTGACGTTATCTCCTAAAGCCATAGCTTAAACTACCTGGCAAGCTATCAGACTATGAATGATGTGATTTGATTTTAGTTTTACTTTTCTGCAGTTAGATATCAACTTGCTCATATCATTGACGTTATCTCCTAAAGCCATAGCTTAGACTACCTGGCGAGCTATCGGATTATGAATGATGTGATTTGATTTTAGTTTTACTTTTCTGTAGTTAGATATCAACTTGCTCATATTATTGACGTTATCTCCTAAAGCCATAGCTTAGAATGCTTGGCGAGCCATCGAACTATGAATGGTGTGATTTGATTTTAGTTTACTTTTCTGCAATTAGATATCAACTTGCTAATATCATTGATGTTATCTCCTAAATCCATAGCTTAGGCTACTTGGCAAGTTATCGGACTATGAATGAAGTGAATTGATTTTACTTTTATTAGTTTGATTTGTTGAGTGCAGTAGCTTAACTCATTTTTATTTATGTATTTAGATAAGCAGTAGAGATAATGGTTTCATGATCAGTAGTTCATTATTTGTTTGATTTGAATAGCATCACATTTTCATTCTTGTTCAAGTATTAATTTCATCCCTAGTATGTTCTAAGACCCTCTAAAGTGCTAAGTTCTGGAAATCATTGTAGAGGACATAATTGCCTTAAAATCTATATCCATACTTGCCTTCTAGAGTATTCTTAAAACTCAGGGATAGGATTTCCATTCACATTAGGAGATAAACGAAGATAAAAACCCCCAAAACAAAATAAAAATCGAAAACAATAAAAAGTAAGAAGAGGTTTTCTTGCACATATAGTGTGCCACACTTCATCATTTTACGACTCCCGAATTGATAATTAATGTATCAATTTAGGACACACTAAATTGACTAAACAAATGCGATATTTATAGCCAATTGGAATTCAAATCCAACCATTCCCTCCAATTCCTGGTCATTAATGCATATTTGGTAGAAAATTTCAAAGATATGCGTCTTAAATGCTCTCCCCCTACTCCTTTCAACAAAAAATTCTCCATCCAATCAACTACAGTTCTTCCAATGGTCACTTTTTGGCCCAACTGCGCGGTACCCATCCACCTAACGCAACTCCCCTTGGTGCCATCCTTTGATTTTTCATGCAACCCATTCATTTTTCCTTTTTAACTTTCGGGCAATGTGGTTTATAGTCCTGTACTTTCTTTTAGCTGCTTGGAGTACTAAGACTATCCCACCTAATATAGTCATTGCATGGGGATGGGATCACCCCTCTATAGCTTCAATCGACTCCCATTGACTTTTCTCATAATTAATTCCTCATTCAACTTCGAGGGCTGAAATGCACCTCCATCTGTAATTTCCTTCACAACATAGGGCCCCAGCAAATGCATTTGGAATTTGCCTAGGAACTTAGTGAACTTACTGTCATATAGCAATACTAAATATTTGATCTTGAAGGTGCATTGTTTGATATGGTGATCATGCCATGCCTTTTCACGATCCTTCTCCATCTGCTGATGATATCCAGCCAAGAAGCGATCCTCCTCCAGCTCAACGAGTTGCGCGAGTCATTTCTCCATGGTATTGTGATCATCCATGTCCATAATTGCTACAATATGTAAGCTTGGCACTATGTACTCCATGGGCATTATAGCCTCTTACCCATACACCATTCAAAATGGTGTTTGTCTTTTCAACTTATTACAAGTAGTCCTATATGCCCAGAGGACCACTGGTATGTGTATTGTTTCTTCCCCTCAATTTCTTCAACAATATACTACCTATACAACCCAATGTTTTGCAATGGGGAGTCTGGAAATAGCTTGATCTTGTGCTCCACTTTCCTCTTGGGTGGTATCCATTTAGGATCCTAGAACACATCCATGTATGCATGTAACATATCTTCTAGTTGTTGTTTATGTTTCCTAGTACACCCCTTCATGGATTCCTTTAATATCACTCACTCTTTTATAGAGTGACTTTCTCTTAAAAACATTAAAACATCTTGTTATAAATAATCAATTTTTTTCTTTAATTGGCACTTGCCAATGAAATTTTCAACTTTCCTCTATGTGCGTTGGTTGTGAACGAATTCCTATTATAGGAGAGGTGGTACTGGTTAGGTTTTCACATGAATATTGCATCATGTATGTACATATACAAACTTCCAAACACCATACCACATACATTAGGGGGAACCACATATAGTTCTTCTTCATCATTAAAACCAACACAGATAATAAATCTAAATTTGAACTTTTTTGTTACCTTTATTTCTTAATCCTTATTTACACATACCAATGGATATGGACTTGGATGATCATGAAATTCTGATCACAATTTGTTTAATATATTTGTTGGAATGATAGTTCACTATGATCCTGAGTCAAATAGAGCATCAATATTGGTGTTTTTAAGCTTTATCTTTATATGGAAGAGCCTATTATTTTCATTCTCTTATGGTTGTTGAAGGATACTCATATCCATCTCTTTTGATGATGTATAGGCAATCTTCTCATCCATGTCTAAAATGCTTTCAACAAGTCAATTGAATAAATGTCCATGATATTCTTCTTATTCTCTTTCTTTATTTTTCTTTGGGTTAAGCTCTACATGAAACTTCCAACACTTCTCCTCTATATGACCATTAATGTTACAATGGTTGCAATGGTTGATGGGATCTTTCCACTGGTTTTGTGGTTATTTCCATTTTATATTTTACCCCTTTCCACTTCTTCTTCCCCTCCTTAGGAGCATCCTAGTGATTCTTTTGCTTTGATCCACTTTATTTCCCTTTCTTTGGACCTATGTTCTTCAGGTATTGTGCCTTTACACATGTCTTGTCCTTTGATCTATGCTTGAAAAACATCACTTGATTCCGTATATGGTTGTGTAGACTCTTCAGATACTTGAGGAGTACACATGGATTCTTTGAGAAGATACCTAACATTATGGCCATGTTCCTAAATTTTGTGGTGTACTCCTATACACTCTACCCCTACTTCTTCCCATGTTCCTAAATTTTGTGGTGTACTCCTATACACTCTACCCCTACTTCTTCCTTAAGTAGTGCCACTAGATCCACCGATCCTTTACATCAATAAGATAAAATTTTGACTTTATGATGGTATTAAACTCATCCCACTCAGTTACTAGAGGATATCCCTCTAACCTTAAGGTATTCGTATGGATTTTGAACTCGATGAAGTCATATATCTCTAATTTCAGTAATGCAAATGAAAGATTATATTCTTCATTTATATCATGAACATACAAATAAACTTCTAATTGCTACAACTAGTGATTAAGCTTCATATCATTGATCTCACCTTGATAGAACTTGATATCAACCTCCACTTCCATTTTAAACATGGATTGTGAATGGTTCATGACAATTGAACTAGGTTCTTGTGTTCTTTCTTCAAATTCTCCATTTCTTATTGATCTCCTAATATCCCATTTGATCGAAAAAATCTAGATTAGAACCCCCGTCTTCTATGAATAGCTAGAGCTTATTGGTCAGGGCCACCATGAGAAGATTCATGTTATGGTTTATATCTACAAATTGTGCTTCCAATGACAAAAACCTCTCATTTGCAGGATTAAGAGGGTTATTCACAAATTCATTGGCCATGTCTAGGGTTTTATTAATTTTGGATTAGCTAATCTATATTCCCTAAAAATATCACAATTATTACCAACGAAACATGATATAATACAAATATGATCTGTAAACTTCCATGTATATTCCACTAGAAAATTCATCACAACAATTATGATAAAAATATACTTAAGAATATGAAATCTACACAATGAGGGCTTATTTATTTATATTTATAGATATATAGACTATTGTTTACTTCATATGCATGAAAATTATAATTATGTAGAAAATAAAGAGTAAAAAAAAAACTCATAAACCA
>APFE030115382.1:142368-152420 GCA_000404065.3 Pinus taeda | reverse complement strand
CCTTAAGACCACAGGTTTTTCCGTCGAATGCGAGTTGCGAAACCATCGTCTTTTCCATCGAACTGACCACTTTGTATGTGACCACTCGGACTTAACTACGAGATAGGCTTGGAAGTTGGTGGGACCACTGATTTCGACAAAACTACTAGAATTAACTGCAAATAATGAATTTAACTGGCAGTAAGCCAGATTTGGAGGAGAAAATTGTGGAAAGACTAACAAAAGTCATAACTATGGCAATTTTTGACCAAATGGGATGCAAAAAGAGGCTAGATATCCATTTTTGGACATTTTGAACTCATTGGAACAGGTTTGGAGATCAAAGGAGCACTTCTGGATAGGCTTTTTGCAAAGTGAAGCCTATGGGTGCCTTGGTCAACCAGAGTGTTGATTTAGGTTAAGGGGGAGTTTGAAGATGGAGATGACCTTGTAGGGGTCTTCTAGACTCCATGTGCTTTCTCCAGCAACCATTATAGTAGTGTTGTAGCTTATTTCTTCTTTTCTTTATATCTGTATAGAGAAGGAGACGTGTTTAAGTACTTCAAGTGGATTGTAGTACTATTTATGCTTTTGGAAGTTGAATTATGGGGTCTTGATTTGAGATCCCTTAGCTTTTTGATTGTTTCATGACTAACTGTAGGTTGTCATGTGCTTAAAGTGAGAGTTCTTTGCAAAAGAATGTTTCCTTGAAGGGGAAACTAGCCACTCTTTTTGTCAGCACACTTATGTACTTTTTATTTCTGAAGAATTTTGAGCATGATGAGAAGGGTTCATGCCTTTAGAGTTGATCCAAGGAGATGTAGCCCAGGAGGGGTGAACTCCTTTATCAATGGTTGGTGTATTACTATTTGATGCATGCTTCCATTCAATGTTTTTGTTTCATGTTTTGAGTTTTCTTCATGAAACTAAATTAAGTAAACACACATAAAATTCATGTTTTTTTCTTGTTATTTTGGAGTACAAACCTAGAGCACATTTTTATATTCTGAATGGGAAATTAGCGAAACATTACTAATATGCTCCATTTCATATCAGAATATGTGATCATTGTGCCCATGAGAAGTGGATAGTGCTACAGGACCCAATGAAATGGGAATTTTCCCAAAGCGGATGAGATATTAGGATTTTTATTTTTATTTTGAATTGTATTTATTTTTTTATTATTATTATTATTTTTCTTCTGCAAATGAGTGGGTTGGCCTTAGTTTTAGAAAACAGGAAGATAAGCAGCGAAAGAGATAATTGAAAGATAATTATTTTGTTTCGGCATCAATTGATGACATTGCAATAGGTCTAGGGGTTTTTATTTGTGTTGTACTATATCTTTATTAATAACAATTATTGGCTAAAGGGTTGTTTGGAAGCTCAGGTCTTGGATATTTGCTTGGAGTGCTTGTCACCAACTCTGAGCCAATGCAATCCATATCAAACCTAGTCACCTTTTTCTCTTATAGCCTCATCAACTTGTGTTTCATGTTTAAGATTTGGAACTATTACTTGCAACTTCTCATTGAATGATAATACCTTTAACTATTTTTCGCCATAGCCATTTATTAGACAATGTGTTTCATGTCATGAAACCATCATAAAAAATCCTTTAAAAGTTGTCATAAACCATAAATAATAAATAGTAACAAATGAAAGATGACGATTGAGTGTAGAGGTACCTCCAAGGGTGAAAGAGTAGATTTAAGATGCATGTAATAGTCACTTGCTAAGCAAAACATTGAAGGCAATTGTTTGAGGATGTGGTAGATGCCCAACTCCATTAGTGCATGACCAACAAGTCTTGGTGGGTGCCCTAGATGTGTCACTTTGTTCTCCAAGAGGTTTTCTTATCACTTGCAATCACTTTGGCAAAGAAAAAATGGTAGTTTAAGGGGTTTATGATTTCTCAGGCAATTCAAACTGTAAGATTTCTTTTATTTTATGTAACATCCTCCTCCCACACTTATCCAAGCTAACTGGTTCAACGGGGTAAATATGTGACGAAGAGTTACTATGATATGACTCAAACTTCTAGATCACTTTAAGGAAGTAGAATCAACAAAACCAAACTAAACTAACTTTCCTTAGAAGCTACATGACCCCCAGGGGCTAACAAACCACTATAGGTGCCTAAGCCCCGAGTTAACTTGCTTCTTGACTTAACTAGACCCCCAGTGGCTCCCATGACAAGGCCTCTGAGTGACTGTAACCCTCTAGTTTCTCCCAAAAAAAGGAATTCATGCGACTGCAGTCTTTTCCAGGAAGTTCTGTGCCATCAACCCCAAATTTTGAGCCACTTTTTTAGGGCTAGGATTCCGGCCCGTGCCTAGAACTTGATGAAACTCTTAGAAATTATTAATAACATGAAAAAAGGCCTCTAATATAAAAATTGAAGAAGAACCTAGCCTGACTCATGTTAACCATGGCAAACATTTTGTCAAACACATCATGAACATGTAAAGTACAGGTCATAACAACAAATCCGAACATAAGGACTTCATACTTATCTGAGAAGCGTCAAGAGGGTCTGATTCCCTCTCATAATAGCTGCATTATCATCTATTAGGTCATATATTCATTAACATATCATCTAATAACAAAAACATGGTGAGAGCCATAACTCAAGACTGTCATAAAAACATACTTATAACCAACATATAAGAAACAAATTAATAATGACAAAATAACCATTAAGACCACATAATAGCAAGCACCTTTACACATAAAACATAAGAGGTATAAAGCTCTTATGAAAATATGCAATTCCAACTATTTAAGGGACTTCCATGTACCACCCAACCATAGATTGGGCTGAACCAAATCTCTCTTTCAGCCAATGACCCCTGTGCCATATTCCAAGCATGAATGTAGGATCTCATGGAATAAACCAAGAACACGAAACCAAGGCTTCCAGAGGCCAAACTACCTCAATCATCAACCAATGATTCCACCTCATGGTCAGACATCACTAACTATCTCTAGATCGGTCTCTACCTAAGTTTTCTAGGGCTCTAGAGCGTTTATTCCAACTCGGCTTCCAGGATTAGTAACTGAACCCGTATCTGTCGCTAGGCTCCAAAGCATTTTTCCAACCAAAGCTTACAGGACTAGTAAATCAACCCACCGAGATATCCATAACGTTCGTCCAACCAAGGCTTATAGGACTAGTAACTCAACCCAAGTTGTTACATGGCTTCTAGAGCGTTTGTCCAACCAAGGCTCAAGGAACTAGTAATTCAACCCACAACCAAAGGACACATGAGCACCCACCCGAAAATAAAGATAAAATCCACAACACAATGGCTATCCAGGAAATGGAAAGTCTAGACAAAACCAATGTCAATCCAGGCAATCCTCCATGCCAATGACATATCATAACCAACAAATCACATGCTTGTGCCATGCATGCCAAAACTAGCAAGGAAATCATACATGCAATTTGGTACTTGAAAGAAAAACCCATTATAGCTATTGATCCCGCTATCCTCTTGTGCTTTCCTACTTTTCCTTTGCCTTCTTGCTCCCAATCCCATGTTGAGAAATGGCAACAAGAAATTCTAGTTTAATTTTTCCTTGAATTAAACTGTGAATTAAAATAGAATTCTTTTCTCATAGCAATTTGAACATAATTAATTAAGTTTAATTAACTTAATTTATTTAGGAAATTCGAAATCGAAGTATTTTATAAGACATGTATATGTTATCCCTAACTTATAGGAGTTAAGGATGAGTTATGAATGAGTTGTAATTAGTTAACTCAGTTCATTGAGTTAAGTCCAGTTAAATTAGTTCCAATTAGTTTTAGGAACTAATAGTGAGTAAACAATCAGTTGGGACACTAATGACCTAATTAGTGCTACTCTAGTTAACTGAAGATTCCACCATCAAAAACTCATGCATGTCAATTTTGAGAAAGACTCAGTTGAGACTAGAGTGCAGGGACAATGTACTATTTGCTTTAGATTTTTCTGAGTTGTACTGATAGTGCATGCAATCAGGAACTGATCCTTGAGGGATTGCGCTATTTTTAGAGCTTTATTTCCCTTTAAATACAAGTTGTTCTCCATATAAATTACACATTGGAATAGAGATTTGGAGAGCTTGTGAAGAGGCTAAGCTTTGGCCTTGAGCTTGCTTATGAGTTGGAGATTGAATTTGTGAGTGTTGGGATTGTTCTTGAGAGAACAAGCATTGTAATTTCATCTTGATTTTCCGGATTAATACAAAACAGATAATGGGGTTTTGAGTTGTGGTTTTCCCCTGTTATTAATTGTGTTATGTGCCTTTGATTCTCTTCCTCTATTGATTATTATTTTCTCGATGTTTATGGGCTTTTGCTGTAAAGAGTATAAGTAGATTCTTGTCTCTTGTTTTAGTAGATTACATGAGCCTGTGAATCTACAGGTTTTTCTACATGGTATGAGAGCAAGGTTGTTTTTTGGGCTGATATTTTGTGGAGAATTTATGATAATTTCTATGCAAAATTTTCATAAACAAATTGCATATTTGTATTCCTTGGAAAACATACCCAAATTCAAAAAAGAAATTAGCCGAATCAGAGTTCAGATGAGGGAGATATCAATGATTTAAAATCAGCTCTCTAGAGGAGATTTTGAAGTTTTCAGTTTCTAGGTTACAGGTGAAAGTCGAATTTGCATACACACTTCAGGATCGATAGATGGCATTCCATGGGTTGAGGCTTGAGTATGCCTTGGAAGGCAACTCAAATTTTATAGCCTGGAGGGACAGGATGGAGGTTGTGCTAGAAGATAATGGCTTGAAGGAATTCATTAATTAAGAAGTCCCCAAGCTAGCAGATACAGATGCACAAAACTTGGTCGAATGGAAGAAGTGTGTGGCGAAGGCAAGGCGGATAATCCTTGAAGGAGTTTGAGACCACGTTGTCTCGAGTCTCCATGGCAAGGAAACTCCACATGCTATGTGAAAAACATTGAAGGACTTGTATTAGAATAACAGTGATCAAAGGAAGTTGGCAGTGAAGGATAAACTTTGTAAAATCAAGATGGAGAAAGGTGAGACGATTCCAAAGCACTTGACCAAGTTCACTCAATGTTGGGATGAACTTGGAAGTGTTGGAATCACAGTTTCTGAGGAGGATATGGTTAGCCTTGTGCTTCTTGGACTCCTAAAGAGTTGGCATAGTTATCAGGACTCTGTCAATGGTCGGGAGAAGCTGCCAGATTGGGAACGACTATGGTAAGATTTGATGCAGGATGATATCAAGAGGAACACCAGGGATGGCTCTTCATCAAAGACTGATGATGAAGATAATATTGCCTTAGCGATTAAGGCAAGGAAGGGAAAAGGTAAAATTTCTTGTTCCAAATCATATTCTTATCATGGAGGTAAGAAGAAGGACATGACGAAAGTTAAATTATTTCATTGTCACAAGATGGGTCACTTTGCTACAAATTGTCCATTGAAGAAGTCCAAGGATAATTCCTCAAGATGAGCGGCCGGTGAGGCTTTGGCCTCCCAATTCAAATTGGAATTTTCCCTCATTGCATGCATGGTGTCTTCAATGATGGGAAGTGGCTGGTACTTAGACAATGGAGCTTCTTTCCACATGACTGACGACAAAGAGTTATTCAATGAATTAGAGGAGAAAGATCTTAAGATGCATATCGAGATGGGTGATGACGGTGAGTATAGTGTTACTGGTGTGGGCACTCTTACTTTTCAGAGAGAGCATATTGCTCCACTTACCTTGAAGAATGTTATCATGTACCCGGATTGACGAAGAACTTGGTATCTATTGCCATGCTTGAGGATAGAGGCTATGATGTGATATTTTCGAAAGGAAAGGCGTTCCTTCGACACATAGCCATGGGTCAAGTAAAGAAGGTAGGTATTTGAGTTCAAAATCTCTATAAGATAGAGGCAGATGATTGTGATGCTTTGAGTTCAAAAGCGAAAAAGATGTTGAGCCAAGATGTCAACGAGTTGTGGCATAGGCGATTGGGCCACTTGCATCATGGGGCTTTGAAGATATTGCAGCAAATCTCTACCGGTCTTCCCAAAGGTACACTTCAGCAAGTTGATACATGCAAGGGTTCTAGTTTGGGAAAATACACCAAGTCTTCCTTTGGAGATAAAGACAGTCGAGCAAAGTCTCTTCTCGAGAGAGTCCATTCAGATGTGTGTGGACCATTCTTGACAGTATCCACCGCCAAACACAGGTATTAGGTTATATTTGTACATGACTATTCTCGTAAATGTTGGATATTTTTCATGCAGAGAAAGGATCATACATTCACAAAGTTTTGTGAATTCAAAGCATTGCTCGAGAAAGAGTCAGGAAATAAGGTTAAAGCTCTATGAAGTGATAACGGTGGAGAATATGTCTCCAATCAGTTTAAGAACTTCTATGCAGCGGAAGGGATTAAATGAGAGTTGACTTCACCTCATAATCCTCAACAGAATGGGGTTGTCGAGAGGAAGAATAGGAGCATTGTAGGGGCATAAAGGGTGATGTTGCATGATCAGGGCCTACCACTACACTTGTGGGTTGATGCATGCAACACAACGGTTTATGTTCAGAACCATAGCCCACATCAGATACTTGAGAGTAAAACAACAGAGGAAGCTTATTCCAGTAAGAGGCTAGATGTTGGACACTTCAGGATTTTTGGGTCATCAGTTTATTGCCATATGACCAAAGATGCATGGAAGAAGCCTGAGCCAACAATAGAGTTGGGGATCTTTGTGGGGTACACTAATACTCCCCACAATTATCGGGTGTATATGCAAACCAGTCAGATGACAGTGGTTCGCTGGGATGTCAAGTTTGATGAGGAGAAGGCCATGTAAGTATCCCTTGAGAGGGAGCTTGAGCTACATGCGGAGGAGGAAATTTTAGTGTCTAAGGTTGAGGAGCCTCAGATTGATGTGGAGCAACCACATGCAGAGGTTCCGGGAGTGGAGACATCCACTCATGCAGAGTCTTATAGAGAGGGAAGAAAGTGCACTAGAGAGGTTGACAGATTGTTAGATGATGCACGGGAGAATGTGGGAGCACCCTCTTCTCAGCGTAGACAGAGGAGGTCACCAGAGAGGTACACTGGATATATGGTACTTATGGGTGCATGTGTTATGACAGAGCCATCTTCCTTTCAGGAAGCAGTGTAGCAGCCAGTTTGGATTAATGCGATGGTGGAGGAGTATAACTCCATAGTTCGAAACAATGTTTGGGATGTGGTCTCGAGAATAGAGGACAAGTCAGTTGTGAGCTCCCGTTGGCTTTATAAGGTAAAGCAAACTACAGATGGTAGTGTGGAGAAGCATAAGGACAGATTTGTGGCCTGTGGATTTTCACAGGTAGAGGGGATTGACTATGATGAGACCTTTGCTCCTATAGCAAGGTACTCGTAAATCAAATCTATTTTGGCACTATCAGCACAGATGGGTTGGAAGATCCATCAGATGGATGTGAAGACTGCCTTCCTCAATGGCATCATTGAGGAAGATTTGTACATAGAGCATCCCAAAGGTTTTGAAACCTTAGACCGTGAGTTGCATGTGTGCCAACTCAAGAGAGCATTGTATGGGCTGAAGCAAGCACCTCGTGCTTGGTACACCAGGATAGATAGCTACTTCACTGGGTTGGGCTTCACGAAGAGTGAATCAGATGTGAACCTGTATCACATGGTGGTGGAAGTGTTATCGGGAAATCTAGTGTCCATTCAGAGCTGCTAGTCCCACTAAGATGGGTAGCTATCTTAGAAACAAACAAACAAAAGTTACTTTCATTTTCCTTTATGAAAAGTAGATGGGAGAGAAGTAGAGAATACCAACCTCAGTCTTTCTCTTGGCTCCTTGCTTGTTTCTTCTCCCCTTTGATAGATTTTTTCCGCTCCTTCCTTGCTTAACCCATTTCGAAGAGCACTTGTAAAGTCAAAGCAACATAATACCTTCAAAGTACAGAGATCTACAATCATAAACCATATAGGACCAGAAATATATTGACCACACAAATGCATATATCATCAAACATACAAGAATGTGGAGGAAAACTTAAATAACTTTATTGATAGAAAGAGTAGAAGAGAGGATTACAACCCATTGATCTGACCCAGCATCATCCTCCCATCATAAAAGCCCTTCTTCACCTCATGAAAAGCTTAGATCACCCAACACTATGATATTCCACCAAGAAACCAACAACACTTCCTTACAAAAATACAAGATTCTAGCCTCTGGATCTCTGGGATGAGGGATCCATATATAGATATTTGGAGCAGGGTGAGTCAGCTTCTGGGATTTTGATTAGTGTCCTCTCTCTGATAGTTCTTGGTTCCACTTAGAGATTCATGATCTCTTACTCATCCCTGGGAAAGTTCAGAGAGGCAAGTGTCACAAGAGAAGTTTCTGGAAGATTCCATGATCATCCACCTTGCAAACTGTCTCTGCCATTTGTCTACTCTCACCTATCGTACCCTATAGAAGGGCTTTTTAGTATGCATCACACTTTTTGCATGTCGCAGGTGAGATGCATCGCACCCTTAGCAGTGAGCAGTCTGTATGGTCCTGTTTTGACTTGTTTTGAGCAGTTTTCCATGGAGAACTTATGGGAGATGATGTAATCAGCTGACCTTGTTCCTTTAGGGTGTGGAACAACACTTTTAGGGACTCAGAAGCCCTTGGTTTATGGACATATATGATTTGGGTTGTAGTGCCTAAATATGTCTATAACAGTTGCCCCCTAAATCATGAGGTCAAATCCTTTGATGTTGGGTGAAATGCTTTATCATGAGGATCCAAGGTTTTTTGAGCTGGAAGGAAACCTGTAATAAGATACAATATAATACATTATCTTCGTAATATTTTCATGATCTAGCTGAGGCAGGCATTCCCATGCTCAACTTTATAAATTCATTTTCATGTACATAGGACAGATAACCGTCTGTGTGGTAGACTGATGATTCTGATAGAGCCATCATCCTTTGATTTGGATGATCATTTGTGTAGCAATGATGTACATTTGATGTCTTTATTTTCTTGAATATATCGCAGACCGGATGGATGAAACTAGATCCGGGGTCTTCAAACTCGTTCGATCTTCGCCCGAAGTACAAGTCGATCCATCTGAAAAAATGTTCTGGAGTCGAACATGGAAAGACTTCGCCTGATTACCAGCCAATGATATAAGCTGTTAACAGGTGCGAGAGGAATCAATGATAATGATGATGACCCTCAAGGTACGAAAGTACAATTCACATGGTGTGAAAATGGGACTTGGCGTCGAACACCATGTAAGATCTTTCGGTCGAAGGCCATTGATTTAAACCTGTCGTCGGAAGTGAGAAACTTGCCATTGAGGCATGCAAGCTTCAAAGTACTAAAAGGGTTGTTCCTAGGTCAACTTCTTGGATAATGAGCTGTCGTCGACAAGAAGTGACCCGTCGTAGGAGGGCCTTCATGAATCTCACATCTACGACATGGAACGGAGCAAATGATTTTGTGGAGGTGAAAATTATTTGATGATACAGGGTTTAGGGTGGTGGTCATGAAAAAATGAAGGGTGAATGTATTGCAATGGATGAGACACAAGCTGGGTTGGTGAATTCTATGAGCAACTTCTCTTGAACATATCGGCGACACTGAAATGGATTGGTAGCGTTAACCCCAAAAATGGATGGTACGGTGGACCAATGGTAATATGATCGATGAATGGAATAACCCAACCTGACTCAATCATGGTGATGGAGTGAAAATGTCATGTTCAAGAGCGACTTGCTACCAATAAAGTTTCTTCAAGTTTTCTTCCCAAATTTTCCCCAGTCATTGCTGAACAGTACCTCTTTATTTTTGTCAAGCTTGAGGAGGATAACATATGCTTGTTCTATAATTTTCCCTTTGGGAAAACCCGTCGCTATGTTTTAACGAGCCTAGCGACAGTGAAACTCATTCTTGTCTTCATGGACAAGCTTGTCACTATTGGTTTTAACAAGTTTAACGACAAAGATAACTCAGTCCTTTTTCAATTTTAGAGAGTCTGAAAAGGGACGGAAAGGAAACTCCAGTAATCCTTTTTCATCATATAA
>APFE030115382.1:131571-142341 GCA_000404065.3 Pinus taeda | reverse complement strand
TTAAGTCTGAAAAAGTATAAAATAATACAAAAGGGATGAATTTTCGATAGTTTTAACAAGCCGAACAAGACAAGCACTTGATCTTTTTGTGTAATGATCCTGTTATCACTCAGGTTGTTCCCTGGCTCCAGGAGGGAATACGGCCGAGGTAACCACTAACCAATATTTCAGCGGCAGATCCTAGCCAATCTGCAACCAGATAAGGCTCTCTCTTTGTGATTTAGATTTGTTTGATTGTATGTTAGGCTAGTTATTAGATACAAGTTTTGTTTGGTGTTTGGAAGGTGACATTCAATAGAATCAGGCAGTAAGTTGAGGGAAGTTCAGACCATTGGGTTGATGGAGTCTAATGGAAATGAACCTTTGGGATGGTTTCTTTGGCAATAAGACAACTACAGAGCAAGATTATTAAACACAGAACAACTTTGAAGCTGAAATAAGATGAAATGAAGTCAAGAAATGAAAGGCAATCAAGAATCTTTCATTTATAATAATAGAGGGAAATTGTATAAACATTATCAGGGAGCAGCTAAGAATTCCTTGATGATATTTAGAGTGAAAGAACCAGGGAGACAAGAGCAATCAAGAATTCTTGCCTATGCTAGTCCTGTGGAAAACATAAGAAATTATAGGAACTGAACACAGAGTACAACAAAGTAAATGCTGGGTTATCCTTCTTTCCTGTGACTTAGAACATGATATTTAGATGATAAGTAAGACACAAATATAGTAAAATAAGAGTACATAAGACTTATTGATCCATGTATTAACACGAGAATTCTGCAATATATCCTTTTGCCATCGATTCCACAACAGTAATTTCACCAACAAAGCATTCCAACAATTTTTATTTCTGAAGAGTTCTAAAAAACATACAACGCAGGTCCAGAATGATATTCACCAGCCAACAATAATACATCTCTTTAGCAATTATTTATAGAGGTTTACAAAATATCCCGTAGGGAAATATCTGGACATAAACTTATCCATCTACTCTGACAGAAGCAATAACTAATGTGGGAAAAAACAACGCAGCAATAACTAAGGAAATAAATGCGCTTTACTAGCTGCTATAGGTGTCCTGTTTGTTGTTGACTCTTTGACTCTGGTAGTTGGTTGATGACCGCTTCGCTGATGTGCTGTCCTGGTGTGCTGTCTTTTGCCACCTGTGCCTGAGTTTGTTTGAATGCTTTTAGTGCTAATTCCATCCACTATCGATTTTATTTTCCGATAGCAGAGCCATATAATGCAATTCGCTTATTATGCAGACAATTTACAAGAAGAAAATCAAAACTACTTTAAGATCTCAAGCAGGCTTTGCCACCACTGGTCTGTTGGTAATTGATGCTTTCTCAATTTAAATAATGTCTCATTAGCTTCAGTGTATGTGTAATAATTTGGCTAGACTAGAAAGGGATGTGCTATCTCATGCTCAATGTAAAACAAGTCTTCCAGTTTATCATACAAACTTTGTCCAGAGGGAGGCACTGTCTCTTCTGAGCCACTTGATGATGCTGTAATCTGATTTTGCACATAAGTATTTAGCCTGTGTGCATACTGTTCCTATTTTAACAGCCTCCCAGTGCTAGTGACCAGGCTGGGTAAACCTTTGCTCTGTAATACTGAAATTTTCTGTTTGAAGGCACTTACCTCTGTCTGCATTTCTTGACATTTTCTTTCTATAGTTTTAACAAAATTTCTCATGGTCAACACCTTCTTGACTCTTACAATAGTCTCTGTCCTGTTCCGAATGTTTAGAGTTGCTAGCTACTCACTAATACGAGTATTCAAAAAATGAATCAATTGATTGGCTTGCTTAGGGTTATCTGCCAATAATGCTCTGGCCTTTTGAGTTTCATATCTAGCTACCCCCATCAATTCTATCTGGTAAAAAATAGTTTGTATTGTTGTCCATTGATCAACAATAGCTTCGATAATCTTATTCCACAAAATTGTTTTTATTTATGTCAGGGTTCTATGGAAAGTGAGGTCCTTCTCCAAGGCCTTTATTTTGTTCTCTAGGGCCTTTACTTCCCTGGTCTTCTCTGCAACAATCATCTTTGATTTGTCATAACTAGCCTCAATTTTGGCTAGTTTTTCCTTGGTTTCCTTCATTTATGCCATCTGTAATTCTAAAGCCTTGATTTCTTTCATCATACCTTCCATGCTTAAACTGGCCTCTTGCAATGCACTTGT
Source organism: Pinus taeda (assembly GCA_000404065.3). NCBI lineage: Eukaryota > Viridiplantae > Streptophyta > Pinopsida > Pinales > Pinaceae > Pinus > Pinus taeda. Next base: position 140,145 of record APFE030115382.1, on the reverse strand, counting down.
TGTAGCTGTTGTTGAAGTTGAGGCACCTGCTGCTGAAGCTGGATCCAGGGGAGGTGCTGCTGTAGTGACTGTTGTAGGAGGAGCTGTGATTATTGGAGCTGTTTGGGATGGTTGAGGGGCCAACTCTGGCTGTTTCCGTTGTTGAGCCTCTTCCAATGCTTTTTTTGTGTCCAACAGCCTTTGGTTCATCCTCATAAGCAGGCTGACCACATCCTCTACTTCCTGTTGTTGTGCCACCTCTATAGTTTGAGGATGTATGGTAGCTGGTAGCTTTAATTGTCTTCTTAGGGCTATTATGTCCTCCTCCTTTTTCCTGATCAAGGCCTGTGTGCCTTTGGGATCCTTGGGATCATGTCCCAACTCTATAATAATCTCTTCCAAGGATTCTATCCTATTATCCTTGGCCAATGAGGAGGCTTTCTCCAGCTCTAGTTGGGCAGAAGTATTATACAAATAACTCTGCAATCTATGGGCCATTAAGCCTTATCTGCTAGGGTGGAGTATACCATTTCTCCAGCCTGTTTATGCAACTCAATCTGGTCTATTGGATGGATGTCTTTGGCTAGGACCTCCAGATTGGTTCTAATATAGTCTGCAGCTGACTATGGCTGCTGTACCGTGGGTCTGAAGTGACTAAGAGTCATCTTCCCTGCTTGCATGTCATAGGCTTCCATCAGCCTTTGTTGATTTGTAGGGGCCATTCTCATTAATTGATTGTAAAGTTGAAACCTTATTGGCTCGTTTCTAGCTTTGATCTCAGTGAATGCTCGTTTGATATCTGAGCCCTGCCTGGTCTGCTGTTTGGAGGATCAAACCTCCCCACCTGGTTGTCTCTCTTCCTCCTGCTAAAAGGAGCTGGTCGATGTTTCCAAAATAGGAGGGCTCTGTTGTTCAGAAGTTCCCTCACCTTTGATATTTCCTGTAGTTTCTTCAGTAATTTCCTCGGAATAAGGGTTTAGCCTCTGTCTTTTCTCACCTTGCTGGTCTCTGGATGCCCCTGTAGGTGTTTCTTCCATTCTGTCCCTATTTTTAGCTCTTTCCTCATTATGAGGGGTTTGCAATACAGGGATCTCGACTACCTTTTGTTGCATTGAAGGGCCTTGTTCTTGACCCTTTTCCTGATTTGTGGATGGTTGCTCTTCCATTGTACTTTGCTGTTCTGAATGCTCAATTTCTTTGCCTTTCCCTGCAAGTGAAACGACTTCTTTAGCTTGCTGTTGTGGAGGTGTAGCAGCTGATGTGCTTTCTCCAATATGTTGAGGCTGTGTGAAGGTGACCTGTGCAAAATATTCCAGGTCAATTCTTTTCTCATGTTCTTTCATATCTTTTTCTAATATTTCTTCTTCAGTAAGCTCTTCATCATCTAATGTGCCCTCTACCCATTCTTGTCGATTAACATATTGTTCAATGTGGGGGATTGGCTGGTGCACATATCCTGAAAGCCTGTGTTTAATTCTTCTAAGGCTTATGAAATGTTCAGGGTCATATGGTTCCCAAAAGAAACTTTGTTTCAATATGAGCTCTTCCCTTAGCATATTGTCTGCATCCTTCTAGGCTTCTTCCCTTTTATTGAAAACAAAGGGACCCAATTGATGTCTGATTTTAAGTTGTGCTTTCTTGTTTTTCCCATGAAAATGAGTCAAATCTGCACTACTGAATTGCCTGAAATATTCCAAGGCAAAAAGTCTCATGGGGACATATCTGGGAAGCTTATAGGGAGGCAACTCACACCCATAAATTCTGATCACTATGTGGTTTTGGTAGAAGTACCAATCACCAATGCTGTAGCCCTTTGAAAGATGTAAGATTCTTTGCATTTCAGCAGTGAACCTACCAGGAGGAGTCATCATTAGTAGGCGAGTGGCTGGGTAGATGAACATGTCCACAAACTCACAATATGTGTAGGGAGAGAGGTGGACTTCATGGAAAATTGAGGTCCAGAAGATAACATATCTTCTCTCTCCTTTTGAGTACAGTCTCTTGAGAGGAACTTTGAAACTATCAGGGTGATAGTACAACAACAGATGGTAAATGTAGGAGGTATACTTAAACACTCTTCCTCTCTCCATCATCATGAATTGCTCATGTATCTTGTTTGCTATGAAGGTGACATAGTCATACATGACAGTAGGGGGCTGTCCTGGAGCGAACATGGTTAATAGCAAAAACACAGTTTCATCCAAAAATTCTCCTATTTTGCATCCTAGAATGTAGGAAATCATATCTACCAGGAGCCTGCCTGTTTTATTGAATGAGACTTGATGATAGGGTGGAGGATGATTGGCCTGGAACTATGGCTCCATGAATAACTGACCTGCCCTTGATATTTCTGTGCTAGAGAGCTTTGCACCCTTATCAAGCAAGTGCTTCATTGTAAGAGGAACCAGAGGCTGAGGTGGCTCAAAGTTCAGCATTTCATTTATGGATTGAGGAGTGATGTAGAACAACATAGACCCATCTGGAGTGAGGATTGCTCTCTATGTGGGGTCATAGTTTGCATGACACAGATGTATGAAGTCAGGCAGCACATTGACTGATGGGAGGTAGTAGATGGGCATACTAGATTGCCAGATTCCCAGGATATCAGTGTTGTTTCTGTGATTGTTTCTGAAGTGACACACAATTTTAAGGTGAGACTTGAGGCCCATCATATCCTTGATCTGGAAGTCCCTGTCTGCCAAAGGTAACCACTCTAAATCCATGTGTGGAGCATTAAAAGGAGCAATTTTGAGAGCCACTCGAGCCTCCATCTTTCAACTGTTTGTATTGTGATTGTAATCTAGGTGTATGTAGCAACAGGTGACAAGACTCAGGCTCTGAGGTTATTGTCAGAAGTATGGAGACTGATTTTTATATCAAACTGACCTCACTGTATAATCTTATAGTTTAGACCAATTGTTGCAGAATCTGGAAGGGTCTTTTCAAATGAATCAACTGGTTTGTAAGCTCTGTGAGCAGAATACAGTGGGAATTGGCTTGGATTCGACCGAAGGAGTGAAATTTTATAGAGGGAGGTGGGAATTGAGGAATTCCCTTTAGAAAACAGGAGAAAACAGAAAAAACAGGGTGCTTGACAATTTTAGTTCAATATTTGGGTAGCTTTGGAGTTCCGGCCGGCGAAAAATGGGCTCGAAGAGTGTTCTTATGGCGAATTTGCAGAGGAGATGGGATTAAATTTGCAGGTTTGCTTTTGAACCAAGGATGAGCTAGTGAATTTACAGGCGGAATTCCAGGGGCTGGAGTGCAATTTAGCTTAAATTCGAGCTCCTTAGTCAAATTTGATGGCAAAATTTCTAAAAACAGGGTTTATGAGTCAACTGTGGGTAAATACCTGTTTTTATGGCACAGAGGATAGCTAGCAGGGGTGCCTTGAGCTGTGGAGTCGAGCTACAGAGCGCATTTGCAGGTTGATGGACTGTGCAGGTTCCGGAGGTGATTTGGTCGTGAAGTTGCATGCACATTCTTTGCTGGCGCAATGAATAGAAAATAACCAAAATAGTCGTTTTCACGACTTTTTAACAAATTTTGGACATTTTAGCACTTTTGGCGCTTTTCGGGGATGACGTCATCATGACGTATTTTTTGTCGTGTAGTGGGTACGGAGGATGACATGGCAACTGACGTGGATGATGACATGGCACATGACACGGTGGCGGGGGGGTGATGTCAGCAGATGATGTGGCACAGGTGCAGGGTAGTAGTGGGGGACATGGATGCAATGTCATGCAGTGACGTAGACGGAAGGACAGAGTGGTAAGTGGTTTCCATTGGACCACCTTTGGTATGGGGGCGGTAACTATCAGAGGCAGCCCGATGCAATCAGAGGGCGACAGGTGTCCCTGTGTACGAAGGTGAAACCGTCGACCATCGGGTACTAACATACCATCGTCGGGGTGCGTCCGATATGGATTAGGACCGTTGGATCTGTGGAGGGCGATATGACGGTGGACGGGAGGGCGATATGATTGGGCTTTAGCAGAGGAGCAAGTACGATAAACCTTAATTTTTCAAAGGTTTCAGGCGGGTTTTGAGCTTTGGTTATGGGTTTTATGTATGTTCAGCGCCAAGTTATGGTTTTTCGTTTAATCAAACATTAAACGAAACCCATATAAAATGTATGCGCGGGGTTAAGGTGGTATGGTTTGTGTGTGGGAGGGGGTAAGATAGTTATTAATCTAACCAAATGTTAGATTAATCCCGAATATTTTGGATGCGGAAGGGCTAATACCAAGGCCCCAAATGGACCTAGTATTCCCCTAACTTTGTATTGTATGGCTATAGTGTCAAGGGGTGGGGATATTTATATTTTTGGGTTATTTATATAGTTTTTGTGTAATAGGGATGGGTAAATGATTAAGGGAGCTAAATACTAGAGTTAGAGGTTAATATGAGTTTATGGATTGAAACTAAATGGATGAATGCTAAGTTTATAGAATGAAAACTTAGGCATAGGGAAGTGAAAAGAGTGTAGAATGATCATTTTTACACAAGAAATGTGGCTTCTTTCCACTAAGTAAACTCAGAGATCAACTTGGCATTTCACATAAAATGGAGTGAAACTGGACTTATTGGGCAAATCCCAAGGTCCTAGAGAGGATGTTAGTAAGTGACCTTTGGGGGAATGAGGGGAATTAGTCATGCTTCCAAAGTTATGCAACCAAATAACTGCCATGGTACCAGTGTCATTGATGAGATGAGTCCTTCTTGACAAGACAAAAAGTAATTATGACCTTGCTTATGCAACCTCAAACTACCTACTCAGCCTAATACACCTAACATTTTTTCTTCCTTTTGATTGGGTGAATTTGGACTAGCAAACCCTGCTCTTCTTTCTTTTCTTTTGACTGCCCTCCTATCTAAATGTACCCTTATCTCTTCCAAGGGCCAGATTAAGCAGTTGGACTCCTTAATTTCTCTACCTATCCACTCATCTGCCAAGCTTGCACTGTTTGGACAGATATTCATTCTCTATTCTACAACAACAAATTTAAATATGGAGTGGTCCAAATTGAACTATTGGGCCATCCATCAAGTGTGATAAGTAGCAGTGTCTTCACATTGTGAACTTGCAAAATAAGATAGAAGTGGCATTTTGACTGGCCACTTTCTTGGTCTTTTGGTTTGGGGGTTCATTTTTGCTATTTTTTCTGACCAAAACATTTTCTTGCCTTTTGATTATTCTTTTAAGCCATACCCTCTTTACATTTTTTAATTTTCTTTGTCTGTATACAAAATATGGAACCTCTGCAGCATGCAAATGCAAAGATGAACATATTTGGTACTTCCATAGTCAATCATGAAAAATGAAACCTATTGGTATAGGAACCTAACAGATCCCTCAGGTCCAAAAATAAAATCTAGAGGAGGGATAACACTTCCCATAGCTTTAACGAGCTGGAGAGGCCAATTGCTCGACAATCTTTTCATATTTTACGAGTCAGATGAAAAGAGCTTAAAGGAGACTCGTGTTTTGAGGAACGAGTGATATTTTCGGGTAGCAGCTGGTTCTAGGTAAGGTTTGGAATTTTCCAATCACGACAGTGTTAAGAGGATGGCTAACAGAATCACTCGTCGTAGTTGTTCCTCAACGGGGTAAACAATCAAATGGAGGCGTATGATCGGCTAAAACAAAGTGGAGGTGATGGTAAGAACACGACCAAGGCTCAAAAACTGATGATAATGCATTCACAATGGTTATTTACCGGAGATTGGTTCATTTTTTAATGAGCTTAAACTCTGGTGGAACATATGCTCATTGCATAGGTTTAATTTTTAACGAGCTTGAACTTTGCGTAAAGCTGCTCGTGCCAGTCGTATAATAAGGATGTCTCATTGATCGGTTCAATTTTTAGGGAGCTTGCACCATTCGAAACTTTGCTCCGAATCCTTTCTTTATGTAAGATAAGAACGACCAATCCTATGAGTTTAAAGCATCGAGAATCTACAAACTAAGAAAATAAATGGTCGCTTTTCACTTTCCATGCAAAAAGCTTTGCATGCCCCCAGGTATAATGAAGTAGAGTTTCCAGGTTACCCTTCAATTTGCAGAAAAAACATTTGTTCTATCGGGAAAGGCCTACCTTTTAACGTACAAAGTAGAGTTTCCAGGTTACCCTTCAATTTGCAGGCAAAGCACTTGCTCTGTCAGGAAAGGCATACCTTTTGATGGAGGTATCTTATTCTGGTCTAATCCCATTTTCCTAAACGGACGGGTGTGTCAGACTAGTCATATTCCTGTGCGGAAACCCACCTTATACGTGGGGTTCTTCTGCTGAAGCAAACCAGGGTGCATGCCCCCTGGGTTTCAGTCACAATCACCAAATTAATCGCGCTCATCAGGTGGATAGACTGGAGATTGATGAGACATTCCTTGTGTGAAAAGACCAGTTAGGGATGGAATTTGACTATTAGATATGTGTGAGCCGGGGAATGAAAGCTGGTCTACGAGTTGGACCACTCTGCCTTCATGCGGAAAACAAATTACTCGAAAGAGTGAGGAGACAATGGCTCCCATGCTATAAATGTAGTCACACCCAAGGAGTAGATTGTAGTCTCAAAGTTATAGGCAAATTTGGAAGGATCCCTAACGGTTGACTGGTTCCTTTGTCGAACCCTGTCAGATTTCGCATCTCAGGCAGAAGCGATGGCGAACCAATCGATTTACAAGCAATTGAGGAAAGGATACTCTCAGAAGCCCCTTCATCTATGCTAATACTGACCATGACCATTATGTAAACTTGTACAATGATTTGGAATGGTACATTAGACGGTAGACGTGGTTTGCCTAGTAGATTCCAGTTGAAGGAAACAACTAGGTTTCTCGGAGGTGGGACCAAATAAATGGCCGGATATGACTCTGACGAACTTCCTTCCTTCGGTAAAGGAATGGGTAGATTGCTCCCATGTGCATCGGAGTCTGTGTTTACAAAAAGAATTTGAACGGTATCATTCTCATTCTCTTCAGTGACTATATCATCTGAAGATGGACCTTCCGAAGACAAGACTGGGTCGACTACCGTCTCGACCCGATGACTTTGGTCCGGTGTGGACTCAGAGAGTTTATCTTCAATGATATATGCTTCAATTGACCACAAAGGTGTGTCAGTCAGATTTTCAACTAGCGATGGACTCGGCAAGTGTTTCTTGTATCCAAGAGGAAGCCTTAGTGAAGCAGAACGGTTATCCAAGACTCTTTTAGCTTCGTCTAGGAAGGGACAATGATGGACGACATGATCGCCTTCACACAGTCTACAAGGAAATTTATATTTTCCTTTTTGCCCAAAGACTTTGTTTTCACTAGTTGACGATGTACTCTCAACATGATCGTCAGAGGTTGATGACACCAGATTGTGCAAACGAGGAGACTAGTCCCTTAAGATCCGAGGGATGCAAGGACAATCTCGATGATAGTGGTCTCCTTTGCAAATTACACATGGAGATTTAGGTTTGGATGGTGTAGTGTGTGGCTTTTCGCTAGATGATTCATTGCCCCTTTTTGCCTTTGGCTCCTTCTTCTCCTTCTCCTTCTCCTTCCCTTTCTTCTTCTTCTCAGTTACTTGGTTTTTAACTTTACCAGCTTCACCAGGTGAAGAGGAAGGAGTGGATGGAGAAACAAACGAAGCAGAAGGTTGGGGGATAACTCTAGTATCATCTAGTTGCTAATTTGATTGCTTAGGAATCACGGTGTTTTGAACGACAGAGGTCGAGAAGAGCCATACTAGCAAGTCGATTGTCAGTCTTGGAAGGGACAATGTAGCCATATGAGGTGCACCAACATCTCCCCAAGAGGAGAAAGGACTAGGATTTCCCCCAAGGGGAAATCCTTGGTTGGTGGACTCCATTTTCTCGACCTAAGACCAACGAGGGAATAGTGACGTTATTCCGATTAAAATAAATTTTATGACGCTTTGACACAACTTGCTTTTTCAATTTTTAAGAGTCGAGAAAAAGCTAAAGATGACTCTAGTCGCCTTCGATTTTTAATGAGCCTGAAGTGACAAGTGATTAGATGGACATTTTCCTTTAAGAAGTTTGAAAAGGAATGAAAGGGACTACTCTGGAAATCTAGACAGAGGGATTACCAAACCAATCACAAAACTGCAGAATAATGTTTATGGTACGACAATCAATCTTCCCGAATGCTGTGTTCAGTGCATTGCGATTGATAGGGCGACAGACACTGCTTCCTAAGGATAAAGGATATAGCCTATTGTGGTCTCCCAATATACACTCGACGGTACCTGGGAGCACAAGTCTGTACTGACACTTGTTGTCTCAAATAGGAGGAATCACCCAACCTACGATGAAAGCGATAGTTACCAGGCTTTACGATGTCGGAATACGTCTCTAGCCTAGACTTCTAAATGTTGTGTGTTAGGTTCCAAAGCATTTTTATGTTCATTGAATTTATTTTACAGTTGATCTTTATTAAGAAGTTTTCCTTTAAGGTTCACCGCGTGATGTAGATATACAATTCCTAAAATGCAATCTAAGATGATAAACAATCGTTTATTCTTCTTTTTGCAATGAAAATCCTAGCTACTAAGGAAAGAGAAGTGAGATTCTTTCAACATA
>APFE030115382.1:111379-130900 GCA_000404065.3 Pinus taeda | reverse complement strand
CTCTTCAAAAGACGAAAGGGAGACAATGACGACACTTTGCGATTTTGAATTGAAAACTGCTTTTGACACTTGAAAAACTATTAATTCAAATCAAATACAAGAGTAACAGTGTAATCGACCATCAAGAATTGTATGATTCTTTTCTTTGACTGAAAATGACACTTGCGACACTTTCAAATCAAAAGACGACAGTTCGACTAAGCTACTTCTTTGTAAAGGAGAACTGTAAATGACAAACAATACATAAAAACATTCAAAATTCTTTGTACAATGGAGGTTGAATAATGCAAAGGAAGTGAGTTTCCGTAGTGGTATACTGATCACAGACAACAAAACTCCTGAATAAAGCTGAAGAGAGTGAAGAAAAAACCAAAATCTGGAGGCAGAAATAGTCTTATCTGATCATCGCACCTATAACACAGGGAAACAGGGATGCATCTCACCTACTGCACATGGGAGGTGCGATGCATCCAGATTTCCAAGAGGAGAAGGTGCAATGGTCCAGGGACAAGACTTCAACTTGGTTTTTGGTCATAGTTCGCAGCTTAGTTCAGGGATTTAGGCCGAGCTAATGATAGTCAGTAAATATAAATCACAGGGGCTGATCTAATGAGGTTACTTGAGCCACCACCAGGGAAATTGGGATGTTTGCAAATCAATTGTTTAGTTTATAAACAAAACCCAGAGATGGACTGAAGTAGCATTGATCTACTTTGCACTTGCATAGCAAATGTAGTTCGGAGGCTAGCTAGCTTAACTTCAGGCTCCGTCTGTAGTTTATAAAGCAAACAAATATAGACAAGCAAACAAGCTATTCGCTCCCCAGTGGAGTCGCCCTTTTGTTATTGGGAAATCTAGTGTCCATTCAGAGCTGCTAGTCCCACTAAGATGGGTAGCTATCTTAGAAACAAACAAACTAAAGTTACTTTCCTTTTCCTTTATGAAAAGTAGATGGGAGAGAATCAGGGAGTACCAACCTCAGTATTTTGCTTGGCTCCTTGCTTGTTTCTTCTCCCCTTTGATAGATCTTTGCCGCTCCTTCCTTGCTTACCCCGTTTCAAAGAGAACCTATAAAGTCAAAGCAACATAATACCTTCAAAGTATAGCAATCTACAATCATAAAGAATATAGGACCAGATATGTATTGACCACACAGATGCATATATCATCAAACATACAAGAATGTGGAGGAAAACTTAAATAGCTTTATTGATAGAAAGAGTAGAAGACATGATTACGACCCATTGATCTGACCCAACGTCATCCTCTTAGCATGAAAGCCCTTCTTCACCTCATGAAAATCTTAGATCACCCAACACTATGATATTCCACCAAGAAACCAACAACACTTCCTTACAAAAATATAAGATTCCAGCCTCTGGATCTCTGGGATGAGGGATCCATATATAGATGTTTGCAGGGGGGTGAGTTAGCTTCTGGGATTTGATTAGTGTCCTCTCTCTGATGTCTTGGTTCACTTGGAGATTCATGATCTCTTACTCATCCCTGGGCGAATTTAGAGAGGCAAGTGTCATAGGAGAAGTTTCTGGAAGATTCCATGATCATCCACCTTGCAAATTGTCTCTGCCATTTTTCTACTCTCACCCATCGCACGCTAAAGAAGGGATTTTCAGTATGCATCACACTTCTTGCATGTGGTAGGTTAGATGCATCACACCCTTAGCACTGAGTAGTCTGTATGGTCATGTTTTGATCATTTCTGAGTAGTTTTCCATGGAGAACTTCTGGGAGATGATGTAATCAACTGGCCTTGTTCCTTTAGGGTGTGAAACAACACTTTTAAGGACTCATAAGTCCTTGGTTTATGGACATATATTATTGGGGTTGCAGTGCCCAAATATGTCTATAACAGGAAGGTAGGATTTTGATCACTGTACTTTATGTAGATGATCTCATGCTGACAAGTGATGAGAAGCTCATCAAATATTGCAAGGAGGACCTTACAAGAGAGTTTGAGATGAAGGACATGGGGCTCATGCATTACTATCTTGGCATGGAGGTATGGAAGGAGATGGGGAGTTATTTGTTTCTCAAGGCAAGTATGCCAATGAGATACTCAGGAGATTCCGCATGGAGAGCATTAAACCCATGGAGACTCCTCTAGCTGGTAACTAGAGGAAGGAGGATGCTAGTTCAGGAGAAGTAGTGGAAGCTAATGTTTACATGTAGCTTGTGGGTTCACTCATGTACTTGGTGAACACATGACCATATATGTGTTATGTAGTTAACCATCTTAGTCAAGTGATGGTAGGCCTACCAAGCTGTATTGGAAGGCGACAAAGCATGTATTGGGATACCTCAAAGGCACTACTGAGTTTGGGTTGTGGTACAAATGAACAGAGGGAGTGAAGCTTCAAGGCTTCACTGATGCAGATTGGGTGGGGAGTCCATCTGACAGGAAGAGCACATTAGGAGGGATTTTTAGTATTAGGTCAACTGCGGTTTTTTGGTACAATAGGAAATAAAGGTCGATTTCACTTAGTTCGACAGAGGCAGAGTACATGGCTGCAATTCAAGCAGCGTGTGAGGCTATCTAGATGAGGAAGATCCTGGTTGGTTTGTTTGGTCAGCAGATGGATTCGACAATGATTTATTGTGATAATCAGAGTTGTATCAAACTCTCTGAAAATCCAGTTTTTCATGATCGGTCCAAGCATATAGATATCTGGTATCATCATATTAGAGATTGTGTATTGAGGTGGATCATGTTGTTAGATTACATTCCCATAGAGGAGCAAGATGTTGACATCTTGAAAAAGGCATTGCCAAGATGTAAATTCGAGTTTCATAGAGATAGGATCAGAGCAGTGGATAATCCCTTTCTTGTTGAGAGGGAGTGTTGAGAAATGGCAACAAGAAATTCCAGTTTCATTTGGACTTGAATTAAATTGTGAGTTAAAATAGAATTATTTTCTCATAGCAATTTGAAAATAATTAATTAAGTTTAATTAACTTAATTAATTTAGGAAATTCGAATTGGAAGTCTTTTAGAAGACATATATATGTTCTCCCTAACTTATAGGAGTTAAGGATGAGTTATGAATGAGTTGTAATTAGTTAACTCAGTTTATTGAGTTGAGTCCAGTTAAATTAGCTCCAATCAGTTTCAGGAACTAATAGTGAGTAAAGAGTCAATTGGGACACTAGTGACCTAATTAGTGCTACTCTAGTTAATTGAAGATTCCACCATCAGAAACTCATGCATGTCAATTCTTAGAAAGACCCAGTTGAGACTAGAGTGCATGGATAGTGTCCTACTTGCTTTAGATTTTTTTGAGTTGCACTGATAGTGCATGCAATCAAGAACTGATCCTTGAAGGATTACGCTATTTTTAGAGGCTTTATTTGTCTTTAAATACAAGCTATTCTCGATAGGAATTACACATTGGAATAGAGACATGGAGAGCTTGTGAATAGGCTAAGCTTTGGCCTTGAGCTTTCTTATGAGTTGGAGATTGAATTTGTTGAGTGCTAGGATTTTTCTTGAGAGAAAAAGCATTGTAATTTCATCTTGATCCAGATTAATAAAAAACAGATAGTGGGGTTTTGAGCGATGGCTTTCCCTGGATATTTATTGTGTTATGTGCCTTTGATCCTCTTCCTCTATTTATTATTGTTTGCTCGATGTTTATGGGCTTCCGATGTACAAAGTAGAAGTAGATTCTTGTCTCTTGTTTTAGTAGATTACATAAGCTTGTGAATCTACATGTGTTTCTACATCCCAAGTATGCCACACTCCTCCATGAGTGCTCCAAGAAAACTCTAAGTTTCCAAGAGTATGCGAGAGATAATAGAAGGGAGATCTCTAAGCTAAAACTAACAAAAGGTTGTGAAGTGATCCTCATAATCCTTTTTATCATTAAGGCCTCTATTTTCTTCATTTTCCATTATTTTCCTTCATTTTCCTCCTCACATCCAACATGTGACCTTTCATCTTCCTTTTCTTCTATTTTCTATTATTTTCATAAATAAAATGTCAATTAATGCCTCATGCCTTTGCCAATTTCCATAGCCATTAATTAATCACAATTGATCCTCGTCACTATGTTTTTTCTCAATGTTCAACTTGGAATATGTGTCCCATGACCTTGGTTATTATTTCGCCTTTATTAACTTTATTACATGGATTTTTAACTCGGGGTTGTTACAGACCCCTCCCCCTTAGGGGAACACTATTCTCGGTGTTCTGTGATACCTACAACCACCAAGACCCCTAACAAGCAAAACTCACTACCCATGGAGCTTTATAACTTAGTTCGTTGCAATATTTACAATGATCCACCTGTTGAAAATAAACCAACATGACAAACATAACAACATGACAACCATATAACTTATTGGATTTTTATAACACAACTCACAGTGGTATTTACATCCATATACATATATGCATATACCAAAAATGATTTTCCTCAACAGACAATCAATGGAGGATACATAACCCGCATCTCATCAACCATCTCCCATGTAGCTTCATCGGGCCCGAAGTGCTTCCACTGCACTTTAAGATGATCGATTGTTTAGTTTAAGAGCATGAGAATATTTCTCTGCAAAATGCACTAAGGTTCCAACTGGAATTCTCCTTTTGGTTCCACCTACAATACATACTAGTCAATCACATGATCAACGTATTTAACATACTTCTTAAGCAATGACACATGGAAAACATCATGGACTTTCATTGTTGGAAGTAGTGCAAGTCTATAGGCTACTGGTCCAATCCTCTCAAGGTTCTCAAAAGCTTGCAATATCGAGGTGCTAGCTTTGCATGTGACCCAATCCTCAAGGAGCTCTTCTTGGGATTAATGCATATGTACACATGTTCCCCAACCTGAAACTCCTTAAACAACCTGTGCTGATTTGCATAACTTTTTTGCATATCTTGTGTTGCCTTTAAATTCTTCTTGAATACATGTATTTCCTGTTCCATCTCTACCAACATGTTCAGTCCAATCAACACCTTGTTTGCTAGATCACTCCAAATGATGGGAGCATCACAACTCCGCCCATAGAGTGCCTCAGAAGAATTCATCCTCAGTGACTCCTGATACTCATTATTGTAAGTAAACTCAATCAATGGAAGATAATCTTCCCAGTTTCATTGCTGATGCATCATATACATCCTCAATATGTCCTCCAAAATTCTATTGACCCTCTATGTCTGTCCATCTGTCTGTGGATGATAAGCTATGTTGAAGGTTACCCAAACTTGCAAATAACTCCTTCCAAAACTTGCAAGTGAACTTAGTGTCCTTGTTTGACACAATATTTTTTAGAACACTATGCAATCTCACTATGTTTGTGATGAAGACCGATGTTATATCATTAGCTGGACAGGTAGACTTCATTGGAATGAAGTGTGCTACCTTTGTCAACCTGTCCACCACAACCATGATAGAATCATGATGTCTAGATGTCCTCGACAAACCTGTAATTTAATCCATGGAAATGATCTCCCATTTCCACTTTGGAATCAGAATCAGTTGTAGTAATCCACTTGGATTCTTACACTCTACTTTTACCTATTAACAATCCAAGCACCTAGCCACAAACTTTTCTACTTCTTCAAATTCAGTGAATAATAGACCTTCTTCACCGTTGTCAATGTCTTATCATATCCTAGGTGAACTGAATACGACCTAACATGAAATTCCCTCAATATAAGCTTCTTGAGCTCACTGTTGTCTGACACATATATCCTGTCCCTAAACCTGACCAAACCATCCACTGTAAGACGATAGTCCACATCCTGTTCACCTGTATCAGGTTGTCCTACCTACAAGATTTGATCCTGTAAATCTATCCCATCGAAGCTCATAACTTCTATGTGATTTACCTGAACTCTCCTACTAAGAGCATTTGCAAACATGTTCTCTTTACCTTTAATGTACTTGATCCCAAAGTCAAACTCACTGATCATGGCCAATAATCTAACTTGTTTGGAATTCAGGTTCGGTTGGTCAAACAGATATCTCAATCCACTGTGATCACTCATCAATACAAACCTCCTACCAAGAAGATAGTATCTCCACATCTTCAATGTATGGATGATCATTTCCAACTCAAGATCATGTATCACATAGTTCTTCTCATGCTCATTCAGTTTCCTTGATTCGTAGCATACTACATGTGCTTCCTACATGAGGACTCCACCAAGTCCTCTCGTGCAAGCACCTATACATACCACAAACTCTTTGTCTAGATCTACAATCTTTAAAACTAGAGAATTTATCAACAACTGCTTCAACTGCTCAAAATTGGTTGCACATTCCTTTTTCCATTCAAATTTCATACCTTTCCTCTGCAATGATGTAATGGGATAGGCAATCTGAGATAAGTTCCTAATGAACCACCTATAATAACCTGTTAGTCCCATGAATGATCTTACCTCATCCACATTTCTAGGAGCTGCCCATTTCGTATATATATATATATATATATATATTATATTAGATATTATATATATATATATATATATATATATATATATATAATATATATATATATATATATTTATTTATTTTATTTAGTTTTTTCTGATCCACTACTATGCCTTACTCGGAAACACATGTCCCAAGTAATGTACCTATGTCTAGAAGAACTTTCATTTACTAAGCTTGGCATACAACTAATGCTCTCTTAGCAATCTTGATACTGCTGCTAAGTGTTCGACATGTTGTTACCCATTCTTAGAATATATTAATATATCATCAATGAATATAATCACAAACTTGTCCAAATAAGGATGCAACACATTGTTCATGAAGCACATAAAAGTAGTTGGAGCATTAGTTAAACCAAAAGGAACTACAACAAACTCATAATTCCCATACATGGTCCATAAAGCAGTGTTGTAAATATCCTCTTCTTTGATGCGTACCTGATGGTATCCCGATCTCAGATCAATCTTCAAGAACACTGTTGCTCCCTTAAACTAGTCAAACAAGTTATAAATCCTCAGAAATGGATACTTGTTCTTGACGGTTACCTTGTTCAGTTGCTTGTAGTCAATACACAACCTAAGAGTACCATCCTTCTTCTTCACAAACAACACTGGTGCACCCCAAGGTGATACACTTGGTATGATGTATCCCTTGTCAAGCATTTCCTTCAACTACAGCTTCAACTCTACTAACTCTGGTGTGCTCATCCTATATGGTGCCTTTGATTCTTGTGCTACCTCTAGTACTAACTCAATAGAAAATTCCACTTCCTTGTGAGGCGGTAGCTTTGAAATATTTGCGAGAAATACATCTTGAAACTATTGTAGAATTGGATACTTATTCAAAGCTTCAACATCCTTAACATCCTTACCTTTATCACTGGAAATATGTATTGCAAATAACACACACCCTTTCCTGCGACTGCACTTCACCTGCATAGTTGTAACCACTATGACTGATGTTTCCTTCTTCTTACCCTGCAAGATCCTTTGTTCTCCATTGTCATCCAAGCACTCAATAGCCTTGTCATAACAATCCACCTTGTTCCTATGAAGATACAACTAGTCCATACCCAAAAACATACTATATGATCCCAATGGAAGCACATTCAAATGTGTTGACATAGGAATATCATTTAGCTCAAATGCGCAAGCTCTTACCTTGTGATAAACTCTTTTAATTGTACTTGTAGCCAACTACATTAACCAAGATTCTGCTTGCACTTCTTTATTCAAACCACACTTATCCAACAAGTTAGGATTAACATCACTATAATTAGATCTAGGGTCAATCAAAATAGAAAGAAATTGATCACAAAGCTTACCGTCCATCTCGATAATAGATGCCTGGTGATCTGCCTGCCTGCTATCCAACGCGGCATAAATCCGAGGAATACTCTGTCCATGATACCCCACTATCTGTGCCTCTTGAGCATTGTATATCTTATGTCTACCACCCTAATGTTGTGGACAATCTCTCTTGCGATGATCTTTGCCACAAGTCCAACACCGTAAAGGCTTCCTGCCATCACCCTTGGTCTACTCCTCAAATTTAAATCCCTACCCTTTGTCAGATGCATTCAAATTATTAGGCGGTGCTGCATTCTCTTTGTTACCCATGTCCTGAGGTCTTGTTCGATTCTTGTCCCACTTTCCTTTATTCTTCTCATTGCCTTTCCAATCCTGCTTAGCCTCAGATCTATGCTTCGATTTCTCATAACGATGTTTTAGCTTTCTGATCGCTTCCTCCAATGATATAGGATCATCAAACTCAATCATTTATTTGAATGATACCAACAACCCACTGATGTATCTTTGAATATTCACTTTCTCCTCATTCAGATAAGGCACATAACTCAATAACTCCAAGAATCTGCTAGTATACTCCTCATCGGTCATGGATCCCATCTTCATCTCATATAATTCTTTTGCCCTATCATCATAGTATCTCTCCGAGATATACTTCTTTCTGAAAAGTCTCTCAAACTCACTCCAAGTCAACTCCTCTTCATGGTTACCTCTAACATTCTTCACGTCTTCCCACCTAATATCTACTTTACCTTTAATACTAAACATAACTATTTTGGCCTTCATGTTCTCTGAGTAATCATGCAATTTGAAGAACTTATTCATCCCAAGCAACCATGCTTCTGCATCTTGTGACTTCATTTCTCCATCAAATGTAGGTAGCTTTGCTTTCTTAAACACATCTGGTAAATATCCCATGTCACCCCTCTTGTAAGGATGATGGAGATGATGACCATGATACATGTCTAAACCAGAACTAGAGTAAAGCCCATATCCACTGCCTTATCTATCAGGTGTATCCAAGAACCTTCCATCTCTAACTTTGTCGTCTATATTTGACCTATGCCCACCATGGGACCTGCTGCCACATACTCCATTAGTCCTATCGTCTTGTTCATGACTGATCTTAAGCAATCCCCATCTCTCCAAGTTTGATAAGATTTGAAGGATAATTGCATTAACCTCCGCTTGTTTCTCTTGTGCCCTGGAAAGTCTCTCTTATGACTAAATGATTCTACCATTATCTGCTTTGCAACTCCGTATTTATGCCTTTAGACTTCTCAAAGTGTCTACTATATGAGGAGAGTACTCATCACCATGCTACTCATCTGATCTATAGGGAGAATCTTGTGAACTCTAGTCTACCATCTTGCTAGTCATCTTTGATCTCCTCTTCCTGCAAGGTATATCATGTCAGCTAAACCAAATTATAAACAAACCAACGTACCTTAGTATAGTTCAGGGGAGGATATCTCGTCTGCAAGGTAAACCCAATTAGTGCAATACATGTATAATCATAATCATAACAATATATAGACATCATCTCAATCATTATCCCAGTTACCATGCATAGTGACACAATTATAACACCAACTAGGTACTATGCATAACAAACATATGGATGACACACATGCATAAACAATGATATAAACATGGACATGCATTCATAGCAAACACATCCCAACAACAACTTCATCAACTTCTACATGACAATAAAATGGCAACAACGTCCCTTACCATGCATACATAACAAACACATAGAACACAAGCATAATGAACATATATGTAACTGACATGTACGCATGACAAAACATCCTTCCGATCCAAGTCCAAGGGTTGAAACATGCTCTGATACCACTCTGTAACACCCTCCTCCCACACTTACCCAATCTAATTGGTCCACTAGGGTAAATATGTGATGAAGAATTACTATGATATGACTCAAGCTCCTAGATCTCTTTAAGGAAGTGGAATCAACAAAACCAAACCAAACCGACCTTCCTCAGAACCTACAAGACCCCCAAGGGCTAACCAACGACTAGAAGTGCCCAACCCTAAGTTAACTTACTTCTTAACTGAATTAGACCTCTAGTTGCTCCCATGACAAGGCCTCCAAGTGACTGTAACCCTCCAATCGCTCCCACAACAAGGCATCCATGCGACTGCAATCTTTTTCAGGCAATTCTGTGCTGATGACCCCAAATTCTGAGCCACTTTTTTAGGGCTAGGACTCAAGCCTCTTCCCAAAAATTGATGAAACTATCAGAAATGATTAATAACAATAAAACAAGGTATCCAATGCAAAACTTGAACAAGGACCTAGCCTGACTCATCCTAACCATGATAAACATTTCATCAAACACATCATGAACATGTAATGTACATGTCATAACGACATATCTGAACATAGGGACTTCATACTTATCTGAGAAACGTCAAGAGGGTTTGATAACCTCTCATAATAGTTGCATTATCATCTATTAGGTCATATATTCATTAACATATCATATACTAACCAAAACATGATGAGATCCATAAGTTAAGATTGTCATAAAACCATACTTATAACCAACATACTAATAATTATTGAGCAACCATTAAGATCACATCTTAACAAAAACCTTTACACATAAAACATAAGAGGTAAAGAGCTCTTATTAACATATAAAATTCCAACCAAGTTAGGGACTTCCACGTACCACCCGACCATAGATTGGGCTGAACCAAATCTCTCTTTTAGGTAATCACCCCCGTGCCATATTCCAAGCATGAATGTGGGGTCTCATTGAATAAACCAAGAAAACCAAACCAGGGCTTCAAGCCAAACCACCTCAATCCTCAACTAGTGAATCCACCTCATGGTTAGACATCACTAACCATCACCAGATCGGTCTCTACCCAAGTTGTCCAGAGCTCCAGAGCATTTGTTCCAACCCAACTTCCAAGACTAGTAACTCAACCGACAGCTTCCATCGGGCTCCAAAGAATTTGTCCAACGAATGCTTCCAAGGCCAGTAACTCAACCCACCAAGGGCTCTAGAGATTTTTTCCAACCAAGGCTTCCAGGACTAGTAACTCAACCCAAGTTGTTAGAGGGCTTCCAAAGTGTTTGTCCAATCAAGGCTCCAGGAATTAGTAACTTAGCCCATAGAAAAAGGAACATGAGCACCAACTATAAAATAAAGATAAAACCCACAACACCATTCCTATCTTGGATATGGAAAGGCTAGGAAAAACCACTATCAATCCAGGCAATCCGCCATGCCAATGACAAATCATAACCAAGAAAATCATACATGTAATTCGATACCTGCAAGCAAAACCCGCTATAGTTATTGATGTCACTATCCTCTTGTGCTTTCCTACTTTTCCTTTGCCTTCTTGCTCCAAATCCCAAGTATGCCACACTCCTCCAAGAGTGCTCCAAGAAAACTCTAAGTGTCCAAGAGTATGAGAGAGGGAGAGTTCCAAGATAAAAGTGGCAAAAGGTTGTGAACTGATCCTCATAAGCCTTTTTATCATTGAGGCCTCTATTTTCTTCATTTTTCATTATTTTCACATGCAACCTATGACCTTTCACCTTCATTTTCTCCTATTTTCCATTATTTTAATAAACAAAATGCCAATTAATGCCTCATGCCTTTCTAAAGCCTTTGCCGATTTCCATAGCCATTAAATAATCACAAGTGATTCCCATCACTATGTTTTTTCCCAACATTCAACTTGGAATACGTGTCTCATGACCTTGGTTATTATATTGCCTTTATTAACTTTATTACATGGATTTTTAACCCGAGGCTTGTTACATTTTATTAAGATTTTGTTGCAACACTACTTCTTGTTGTATTTTCTAGTTAAGACAGTATAGGCTCTAAATCCTTGAAAAAAATTAATGACATCAATCGATACAAACACACACACACATACATATATATCCTAAAAAATCCTTTAAAAGATATCATAAATCATAAATAACAAATAGAAAGAAATGAAAGACGAAGACAAAGTGTAGAGGTACCTCCAAGGGTGAAAAATTACTCGTGAGATGCCTATAACAATCACTTGCTAAGTAAAAGCTTGAAAGAATGCAATTGTTTGATGCACTAGATGAGCAACAAGTGTTGGTGGGTGCCTAACATGTGTCATTTTGTTCTCATTTTGGTTTGTTTATCACTTATAGTCACTCTAGTAAAGAGGAAACATGCCCAAGCAGAAAATAAATGGTAGCTTAGGGGGTTTTATGATTTCTTGGGCAAGTCAAACAGTATGATTTTTTCTGTTTTCATTAGAAGGTGAAGATATTATGAAGGGATGGACATTTTTTCTAATATGTTTCTACAATTTTTGTAGACATTGAGATAAAATGGAAAGGAAATGGAAGGCGATCATGGGCCTTGAGGTGCAATACCCTAAAGACAAAATCATTTTTTCTAGTTAATATTTGATATGGTACGAAGTATATAAGACCAACATGAATATTGATCGGGTGGCAAAAATTCCTTTCCATATAGTTCCCGAATTTACAAGAGGAGAGGAAATTAATCCATAAGCTCCATGTACCTTCATCCATTGACAAAACAAACCTCGAAGCTCAAGGGATATTGTTGCTTTGTAATATGAACTGTAAGGATTTTAGAAGTGCATTGCTTAGATGTTGGTGTTAATAATGATTTATCACTTGTCATGTGTATTGACATTTCGAAATTTATTACACAATTATGCTTTCTCATATGGCCTAGAGGACAAGGGAGGAGAATGTACAACCAAACGAAAGCCCTCATTTGTGGAAAAAGGGGGTTGTAAGTGCCATTTTTGTAAAAGCCCTGGTGAAAATTCCATGTAATAAAAGTTAATAAAGGAAAAATAATAACCACAGTTGAAGGGACACTTATTCCAAGCCGGATGTTGGGCCAAAACATAATGATGGGGATCATTTATGGTTAATTAATGGCTAAGGAAATTGGCAAAGGCAATGACAAAGGCTTTGGAAAGGCAAAGTAACATTTATTGGCATTTATTTATGAAAATCATGGAAATTAGGAGAAAAGGGAGGTGAAAGGTCATAGGTTACATGTGAGGAGGAAAATAATGGAAAATGAAGAAAATAGATGCCTCATTAATAAAAAGGATTATGAGGACCAGTTCATAGAATTTTGTCAGTTCAATCTTGGAGCTCTCTCTATATTCTCTCTCTCTCACACTCTTGGACACGTAGAGTTTTCTTGGAGCACTCTTGGAGGAGTTTGGCATACTTGGATTTTTGGAGCAAGAAGGCAAAGGAAGAGAAGGAAAACGCAAGAGGACATCGACATCAACAAATACAATGGGTTTTCCTTGCAGGTACAGAGTTGCATGTATGTTTTCCTCACTAGTTTTGGCATGCATGGCATATGCGTGTTAGAAAATTATATTTTACAAAGAAATGGAACACATAAAATATTGCAGAAACACAAACATAGAAAACACATAAAACAAGAGAGACATAGATATACATAGTTCACCTAATTTGGGCTACGTCCACAGAGAAACAACCAGTCCTTCCTCTTATATTATCTAGAAAAATGAAGAGAGAAAACCTACAAAATATCCACTATAATTTCCTCTTCACTCTCACACAATCTCATCTCTCTTTCTTGCTCAGAATACACATATTCGCAACCACAACACAATTCCCTCATATATAGCGAGGGGTTTCCTTCTAGGGAAAAAAAACCTAAATTAAACATAACTTCTACCTTTAGATTGTCTGCCTAAAGAATGGCCTAGATTGACTACGAAATTACAATATTTTACAAGGGAAGGGGGGTGTTGCTCATAAAAAGTTGTCACCCCCCCTTGGACCTCCCTGACGATGATTAAACGATGGGTGGCATGTCCATCCCATTATGAACTGGGGTCCAACATGATGATACCTATGAATAAAGAAGATAACAAGGCTCCACACCCAACAATCTCCCACTTGGAATCCGATGATAGAAACTCCACTACTGCTTCATTTGCTAGACAATAGCTCCACTTTGGACCTGACTATTTCTCATCTTCATCATCATACTTGAAGACTAATTGAAACCAAGCATAATCTCAGTTTCTGCAGGATTCTAGCTAATGTGTATCTTTTCCAGCTTCAACTGTCCATCTTCCAACACCAACCGTATGAAATGGTACTTGAGTTGTATATGTTTATTCTTGAAATGAAATGTTGAGTTGTTTGCAATATGAATTGCACTCTGGCTGTCACTGTAAAACCTATCCAACTCCTGCTTACCAAATTCATCCAAAAACATTTGAAACCAAATCATTTCTTTACTAACCTTTGTAGTAACAACATACCCTGTTTCTGTCATTAAGAGTGAAACAACACTCTACAATTTTGAAACCCAATTGAGAGTTGTTCCACATACAGTCTATGGTGCTCCTCCTGTTATCTCTATCACCTGCCATATCTGCATCAACATATCCCCGTAGAGCAATGTTTGAACCAATAAAGCATAATGCTTGATTTGTGGTACCTCTCAAAAACCTGAGAATCCACTTCACTACCATCCAATGTTCTTTTCCTAGATTGTTCATGTACCTATTTACAACTCCCACTTCATGTTCAATACCAGGCCTTGTGCAAACCATTGCATACATTAAGTTTCCAACTACTGATGCATATGGAACTTTAGACATATAATCAATCTCTTCCTGAGTCTTTAGACACATATTCTTCCTTAGTTTGAAATGGCTATCCAAAGATGTAGTAACTGGTTTTACATTCTGCATATTAAATCTTTCCAACACCTTTTGTATGTACTCACTTTGAGACAATGTTAATTTGTGATTTTTTCCGTCTCTAGTTATTCTCATACCAAGGATTTGTTTTGCAACACCCAAATCCTTCATTTCAAATGAATTTGCCAATTTTATTTTGAGCACGTTTATTTCTTTCATATTAGACCCTACAACAAGCATGTCATCTACATACAATAACAATATAATATAACTGCCATCATTTTGTCTTTTGAGATAAACACAATGATCAAAGTGACATCTACTATAACCTTGTTCAGACATAAACCTGTCAAATTTTAGATACCACTGCCTTGGAGCCTGCTTTAAGCTATACAAGCTCTTCTTCAACCTACACACTAGTTTCTCCTTCCCTTTGACCTCATATCTTTGTGGTTGTTGCATATAGATCTCTTACTCCAAATCCCCATGGAGAAAGGCAATATTTACATGTAACTGCTCAAGATGAAAATCTTCTGCTGCTATTAGACTTAAAATAGTTTGATTAAAGTCATTTTAACAACAGAAGAAAATATCTCATCAAAGTCTATACCTTTTTTCTGTGCAAACCCCTTCACCACAAGTCTAGCTTTATACCTTTTCCTACCTCCATCTTCTTCCTTCAGCCTGTAAACCCATTTATTCTGCAATGTTGTTTTACCTGCAGGCAACTTGGCCAAGTCCCAAGTCTAGTTATGTACTAAGGAGTCCATCTCTTCTTTCATGACCAGCTCCCACTTCTTCTTGGTTTACCTGCATTGCTTCTTCATAACATTCCGGTTCACCAGAATCAGTTAACAATACATATATAATGAAGGAGAGTATTGTTCAGGGGGTCTACTTATGTTGGTATATCTTCTAACACCACTTTCAGGTGTTTGAGGTGCCTATTGCTATTGTGATTGTTGTTGTTGTTGATCATTATGATTTTCAGGCACCTTTAATTTTTCTATGATCTCATCAAGCACTGTATATTTTTTTTTTTTTCCTGCATCTAATCCTTATACAATAACCTTTCACTAAATATGGCATCTCTACTCCTAATGATTTTGTGATTTTCATAATCATAAAAGCGATAACCAAAATCATTAACACCATATCCAATAAAGGTACATTTATTTGATTTTGCCTCAAGATTTGTTCCATTTTCTTTATTAATGTGGACAAAGGCTTCACAACCAAAAGTCTTTAAAAATGAGTAGTTTACCTTTTTACCTGTCCATGCCTCCTCTGGAATAACACCATCCAAGTAACTTGAAGACCCTCTGTTTATTAGATAAACAACAATATCTACAACATCTGCCCAAAATTGTAAAGGCAATCCTGCATGCAATCTCATGCACCTTACATGCTCCATGATTGTCCTGTTCATCCTTTCTGACACACCATTTTCTTGTGGTGTTCCTGGAACTGTCTTCTCTCTGTGAATTCCATATTATGAACAATACTTATCAAACTCTTTGTTGCAATATTCACCTCCATTGTCTAGTTTGAGACACTTCAACCTTTTTCCTGTCTCATTCTCAACCAAAGCTTTCCATTTCTTGAAAGTATCAATACATCAAATTTATTTCGAAAGCAATAAATCCAGGTTTTCTTGGTTGCATCATCAATAAAAGTAACATAATAGTGAGAGCTATCGAGAGATGATACCTGAGTAGGTCCCCATATATCTATATGCACAAGCTCTAATTTTTCGTTCTTTTCTTTCCCAACTTTGAGAAATTTGACTCTCTTCTGTTTTCCATAAACACAATTCTCACAGAATTCCAAATCAACATGCTTCAAACCTGGAAAAAAATTTCTTGAGTGAAGAATCTACATCCCCTTCTCAGTCATGTGCCCAAGCCTATAATGCCACAATGTTGTATATGCTCCTATAGAGGTTAAAGCATTAACAAAATTAGAAATTCCATTGCATAAATACAATGTACCAACCTTTTCTCCTTTTTCTATTACTAGGGCTCCTTTAGTGACCTTCCAAGTTTTATATGTAAAAGTAGTTACACAACCTTCACCTCCCAACTACCCTGTTGAAATTAGATTTTTCTTCAGATCTGGAACATGCCTTACCTCCTTCAATAGTCAGTGGTTTCCATTCTACTATTTTATGAAAACTTTACCCATTCCAATGATTTTACAGGGTTTATCATTACCCAAACGAACCTATCCAAAATCTCCATGAACATAATCATGAAAATGTTTCCTATCAGGTGTGGCATGGAATGAGGCCCTTGAATCTACCACCCAGGCATCAATAATATTAATTAAATAATCAAAGCATCTTGCAACACATCACCTGTCACATTCGCTTCATGATTGTTTTCTTGTTGTGCATCTCGTTCTTTTCCCTTCCGAGACTTACAGTCTTTCTTTAGGTGTCCTTTCTTCCCACATTTCTAGCACACTATCCATGATCTATACTTGGATTTGCCTTTCCTTGACTTACTGCAGTATCTAGGGCTCTTTCCTCTTTCCATTTTTCTTCCCTTAGTCTTTGCAGTCAAAGCATTCCCTGATGTCTCACCGGAGCTTTTCCGTCACATTTCCTCACTAAGGATTGTGCCGACAACATCATCAAACTTTAAAGTACTAGATCCAAAGACAAAGTTACTAGTGACAATAACTAAACCATTCCAACTTTCCAGAAATGAGCACAAAAATAAAAGAGCCCTAACTTCATCATCAAAATTTACCCCTACAAAACATAACTAACTGGTAACAATATTAAATTCATTTAAATGATTAGCAAAAGATACACCTTCTGACATCTTAATATTAAATAAACACTTCAGAAGTAATACCTTATTGAGGCCGAGGGTTTTTCATATAATTTGGCCAATGTCGACATTAAACCCTCTGTTGTCATTTCCTTTGAAATATTAAAGGCTATCGATGCTGATAAGCGCACCCGTATTGTTCCAAGTGCCTTTATGTTGAAAAATTTCCCATTCCATGTTTGACATACTCCTCGGCTTCTTTGTCTTTCCGCTCAATGGTAGGTATAGATCTTTATGATACATATAATCTCCCATCTACATCTTCCACAACTTTTAGTTTTGGCCGTTAAATTTTCCGACCCTAAACCTACCATCTTTCGCCATTTCTCCCACTCGAACTAGGAACCCTTCTCTCATATGAGTTTATCAACCAAATAGACATTTGACTCTGATACTAGTTGTTAGAACATTATATATTACGAAGCAATGGAACACATAAAATATTGTAGAAACACAATCATAGATAACACATAAAACAAAAGAGACAAATATACATGGTTCACCCAATTTGAGTTAGGTCCACGGAGAAATAGCCAGCCCTTCCTTTTATATTATCCAAGAAAATGAAGAGATACAACCTACAATAGATCTGTTGTAATTTCCTCTTTGATCTCACACAATCTCCCCTCTCTTTCTCGCTCAGAATACACATATTCGCAACCGCAATACAATTCCCTCATATATAGTGAGGGGTTGCCTTCTAGGGCAAAAAACCCTAAATTAAATATAACTTCTATTTTCAGATCATCCACCTAATGAATGTCCCAGGTTGACTAAGAAATTACAATATTTTACAAAGCAATTTTACATCTATTTTTAGCTTTGGGGATGCTGCCCCTGAACCCTCGCCATGGGGGGGGGGGGGGGGGGGGGGGGCTCATCCCTAATGATGATTAAATGATACGCGGTGTTGCCACCCCCATTACAAATTGGGGTCCAACACGATGATACCTCTGAATAAAGAAGATAATCATGCTCCACACCCAACAATGCATGTGGTTTATTGGTCATGATTTGTCATTAGTATGGAGGATTGCCTGGATTGACAGTGGATTTTCCTAGCCTTGCCATTTTCTGGATACCCATGGTGTTGTGCGTTTCTTTTTTTTGGTTCCAATGTTTCCTTTAGCTTGGGTTGAGTTACTAGTTCCTCGAAGCCCTAGTTGGAAAAATTCTTTGGAAGCCCTGTAACAACTTGGTTTGAGTTACTACTATTGGAAGCCTTGGTTGGACAAACACTCTGAAAGCCCTTAGTGGGTTGAGTTACTAGTCCTATAAGCCCTAGTTGGACAAATTCTCTAGAACCTCATTGACAACTATGGGTTGAGTTACTAGTCCTGGAAGCCTTGGTTGGAACGAACGGTCTGGAGTCTTGGGTAGAGACCAATCTTGTGATGGTTTTGTGATTTTCGATTGTGAGGTGGAATAATTGTTTGATGGGTTGATGTGTTTTGGCCTCTAGAATCCCCAGATGGTTTTGATTAATGTGTTTTATGAGATCCCACATTCATGCTTGGAATATGGCATGCGGTTGACTCACTAAAGAGAGATTTGGCTCAACCATGTCTATGGTCGGGTGGTTCATGAAAGTCCCACAAATGGTTGGCATTTGTATTATTAGTAAGAGGTTATTTCTCCTTGTTATTTCATGAGTATTGTATTGGTTTATATGTGGAGTATATGGTTTTTGTTTCCTTGGTATCTTTGTGTTATTATGCTGGTTATGAATATGTATTATGACAGTAGCTATGTATGGCTCTCATAATGTTTTTTGTAGTTTTTTTAACCCCGTACAGAAATTATCTGCATACGAATTCTAAATCACAGGAAAAAATAAAAATGCGAGAGCATAACACATAAAAGACAGATACACAGAGATTTCCCACTGGATCCGAAAACCGGGACTACCAGCTTGATTTTTTATTATATTACTTTCAATGTTACAATACATATTTATACATGCCGAAGCATCCAATACCATGGACCG
This sequence comes from Pinus taeda, assembly GCA_000404065.3. Classification (NCBI taxonomy): domain Eukaryota; kingdom Viridiplantae; phylum Streptophyta; class Pinopsida; order Pinales; family Pinaceae; genus Pinus; species Pinus taeda. The sequence continues at coordinate 111,591 of APFE030115382.1, read as the reverse complement.
AAAACCATCGCGTCCAAAACCATGGACTGAAAACCATCGCGTCCAAAAAACATGTGCGAAAATCATGCACAAAACCATAGGTGGGTCCGCCCAACCTAACATAGGGTCCAAAACCAAAATTTTCCGGGGCGCTGCTCCGGACCCCATAAAGTGGGGTTACGGTACCCCTCAAACCCCCTGTTAACTATGTGGAAAGAATATAACACAACCCA
>APFE030115382.1:88501-107381 GCA_000404065.3 Pinus taeda | reverse complement strand
ACAAAGGCATCCCCTTGAAGCCAAAATAGCTCTGATACCAAATGTAGGTTTTAACCCCGTACAGAAATTACCTGCATAGGAATTCTAAATCACAGAAAAATAAACAATGCGAGAGCATAACACATAAAAACACATATGCACAGGGATTTTCCCGTGGATCCCAAAACCGGGACTACCAGATGGATTTTTCATTATGTTTCTTTCAATGTAACAATACATAGTTATACATGCCGAAGCATCCAATACCATGGACCGAAAACCATCGTGTCCAAAACCATGGACCGAAAACCATCTCGTCCAAAAAACATGTGCGAAAATCATGCACAAAACCATAGGTGGGTCCACCCAACCTAACATAGGGTCCAAAACCAAAATTTTCCTGGGCGCTGCCCCGGACCCCATAAAGTGGGGTTACGGGTACCCTTCAAACCCCTTGTTAACTATGTGGAAAGAATATAACACAACCCAACAATGATTCTGGACACCACATATCTCCACAATGGTATGATATTGTCCACTTTGGGCCTAAGCCCTCATGGATTTGCTTTTGGACTTACCCCAAAAGGCCTCATACCAATGGAGATATTTGTCCATCCTTATACCCCCATGATCCTCCCCACTTCTAGTCAATGTGGGACTTTGGTCGTATATCCAACATTTTTACTTGTAAATGAATAAACCATGTATCTATGGCCTAATGGATGAAACTACAACTAATGTGTTGTGACATCAATGCTTCTTAGTGATTCTCAGATGAATATGAGACCCCTATGCTTAGATATGTTGTTTAAACCCGTAGAATACATATTTGTGACATGTTTGACGAAATGCTTGTCATGGCTAGTAGGGGTCCAGTCAAGCCCTTGTTCAAGTGATTGCATTAGTATCATTATCCCATTGTTATCTTTTTGTTTCGAAGGTGTCATTTAGTTTTGGGTAGTGACATGGGATCCGGGCTTGAGAGAGTGGCTCAAATCCCAGGGATGTAGGCACAACATTGAGCAGAAAATTCCCTAAATGTGGGCATACTCATGCTATGGGAGCGTCTAGAGCCTCTCGAATGCATGCATGCCGATATCAAGGGAGCGTTTGGGGGTTAAATGGTCTAAAATCTCATTGGGACCCAGGGGATGTTTACCTGAGAGGTTGGGATGGTTCTCGATAGTCCTGTTGTTGATGTGGAAGGACTGTATGGTGTGTTTCCATCGATTCCACTTCCTTAAGGTGACTTATGAGGTCGAATCATATCATAGTAAATTCTTGTCACATGTTTAACTCGGTTGGCTGGTTAGTTGGGTAGATGTGGGAGGAGGGTGTTACAGAGTGGTACCAAAGAATGGTTCACCCCTCGGACTGGATTGGTTGTGTGTTGGTCATGCATTCATGTCGGTTGCATGTCGGTTGCATGTGTGTTCCTTGTGTTGTAAGACCATGTGACTGTTGCATTTGAATGGTATGGGTCATGGTTGTAGTGAGGTCACCATGGGAAGTTGATGGTGTTGTTGTGGAGTGTGTCTTCATGAGTCTATGGTTGATTATGCATCGCTTATGCACGTTAGTGTTCACATGTGGTCAATTGTACAATAATGTAGTGGTTGCCTTCATGCATGAGGTCACAATACATGTAGTTGATATGGTCATGCATTGATGACTAAAATCTAGCTAGAATGATGGTTATATGTTATATTTCTATATGTTGCCTCGATTATGTTATACATGTATTATGCTGATTTGTTAATCTTGCAGATGAGGTATCCTCCCCGAATTATGCTAAGGTACATTGGTTTATTATGTTTTGGTTTAGCTGACATGATATACCTTGCAGGAAGAATATCAAAGATGACTAGCAAGATGGTAGACTACAGTTCCCGAGACTCTCCTTATGGATAAGTTGAGCAGTGCGGTGTTGGGAATTCTTCTGACTTAACATACACATTGAAAAGTTTAAAGACATAAATAAGGAGTTGTAAGGTAGATAATGACAAAATCATACGTGCACAGGAGAAACAAGTAGAGGTTAATGCTGTAATTCTTCAGAGTTTGTCAGAATTGTAGCGATATGGGTCACTTCAAATCAACCATGAGCAGGAAGACAGAACTAATGGGGCATATTGTAGTAAGTCTCAATGTGGTCATAGGTAGGATAGAGATGACACAATGAGATGTGTCATGTTGTTGGATGCTTCAGATAGGAGAGGTGATGGACATAGGTACTACTTTAATTCTCATTCAGATAGGCACTATGATTTTGATCATTATCATCCTTACAGGAGGAGTGATAAGGGGTATTTTCCAGTTGAGTTTAAGAAAGAAAAGCCACCTAATTTTGAGGGGGAGATGAAGAAATCACAAGATGCAAAGGCATGGTTGCTCGATATGAGGAATTTCTTCAGGTTGCGTGATTATTCATAGAACATGAAAGCCAAAATATATAAATTCAAACTTAAAGGTAAAGCAGATATTTGGTGGGAAGATGTGAAGCACGTCAGAGGTATTCATGAGAAGGACTTGACTTGGATTGAGTTCAAGAGGCTATTGAAGAAGAAGTATCTATCAAAGAGATACTTTGATGACAGGGAAAAATAATTCTATGAGCTAAAGATGGGATCGATGACATATGAGGAGCACACTAGCAGGTTCTTGGAGCTATTGAGGTACGTGCCTTACCTCAAGGAGGAGAAGGCCAAGATTTAGAAATTCATTAGTGGATTACTGATTACATTCAAAGACATGATTGAGTTAGATGAGCCTAGATCATTGGAGGAGGCCATACGAAAGCTAAAGCATTGCTATGAACAATTGAAGCGCAAATCTGAGACTAAGAAAGAATGGAAGGGCAATGATAAGAACATTGGAAAATGGGACAAGAAGCGAGCAAGACCTAAGGGTATAGGTAGTAAAGAGAATGCAATACCATCTAAGAAGTTCAATACATCTGATAGAGGAAAGGGATTTTAATCTGAGGAGTAGAATAAGGATGCATGTTGGAAGCCTATAGATTGTTGTACTTGTGGCAAGAATCATCACTAGAGAGATTGTTCACAACATCAGGGTGGAAGACCCCATATCTACAGTGCTTAAGAGGCACAAACAATGAGAGATGCTAGGTAGAGGATTCCTAGGATCTATGCAGTACTGGATAACAGAAAGACAAACCACCATACATCTATCATTGAGATGGATGGTAAGCTTTATGATCAAGTTTTTTGTATTTTGATTTCCCCTGGATCTAATTATAGTTATGTTAGTCCTGACTTGGTGGATAAGTGTGTTCTGAAAAAGAAGTGCATGCAGAATCTTGGTTAGTTCAGTTTGCTACAAGCACAAAGAAGCTAGTTCATAATTGGATAGGAACTTGTATATTTGATTTGAATGGTATGCCTACCTTAGCACACTTGAATGTATTACCATTGGGATCATACAATATGTTGTTGGGTATGGACTGGTTGTACCTCCATAGATCCAAGGTGGATTGTTATGAAAAATCCATGGAGTGCTTGGACGACAATGGGGAACAAATATTTTTTCAAGGTAAAAAGAAAGCGACATCAGTTAGGATGGTGACAACTATGCAGGAAAAGTGTAGTCGTAGGAAAGGGTGTGTGTTATTTGCAGTGCACATTTCTAGTGACAAAGGTAAGGAAGTTGAGGATGTATATGTTTTGAGAAGGTACCCAGTTCTATAGCAGTTTCAGGATGTATTTGTTGAGGATAATTCAGAGTCACCACCTCACAGGAAAGTAGACATTTCTATTGAGTTGGTGCCAGGGGCAGCTCTGACATTAAAGTCACCTTACAGGATGAGTACAAAAGAGTTGGTAGAGTTGAAGCTCCAATTGAAGGAAATGTTGGACAAGGGATAAATTAGGCCAAGTGTATGACCTTGGGGCGCACCGATATTATTTTTGAAGAAGAAGGATGGTACTCTCAGGCTATGCATTGACTATAGGCAGTTAAACAAAGTGATCATAATGAATATGTATCTATTACCAAGGATTGATGACTTATTCAATCAATTGAAGGGAGCAAGAATGTTATCAAAGATTGATCTAAGATCTGGATATTATCATCTATGCATTAAAGAAGAGGACATCTACAAGACAACTTTCTGGACCAGGTATGGGTATTATGAGTTTGTTATAGTTCCTTTTGCTTTGACTAATGCTCCAACTACCTTGATGTGCTTGATGAATTGTGTGTTGCATCCGTATTTGGACAAGTTTGTTATTGTGTTCATTGATGATATATTGGTATATTCTAAAAAGGAAGAAGAGCACGTCAAGCATTTAGTAGCAATGTTGAGATTGTTGAGAGAGCATCAATTGTATGTTAAGCTCAACAAGTGTAGTTTCTTTCAGACTAAGGTACATTACTTGGGACATGTTTTTTTCCATGGATGGCATAATGATGGATGCAGAAAAGGTAAGAGCTATCATGGAGTGGGCAACTCCTAGAAATATAGATGAGGTGAGATCCTTCATGGGATTAGGCAGTTATTACAGGAGGTTCATCAGGAACTTCTCACAGATTGCTTATCCTATTACATCATTGCAGAGGAAAAGTAAGAAGTTTGAATGGAAAGAGGAGTGCTAGGCCAGTTTTGAGCACCTCAAGTAGATGTTGAAACATGCACTAGTGTTCAATATTGTAGATGCAAACAAAGAGTTTGTAGTATGTACAAATGCTTGCAAGAGATGACTTGGTGGACTCCTTATGTAGGATGGGCTGGTGAGATGCTATGAGTCATGAAAACTGAATGAGCACGAGTAGAACTACCCCACACATGATTTGGAGTTGGTGGTGATCATACATGCATTGAAAATGTGGAGGCACTATCTTCTTGGCAGGAGGTTTGTATTGATGAGTGATCATAGTGGCTTGCAGTATCTACTTGACTAATCGAATTTGAATGGTAGGCAGTCTCACTAGTTTGCTACGATCAGTGAGTTCAAATTTGAGATAAGGTATACCAAAGGGAAAGAGAACAGGGTGGAAGATGCTCTTAGCAGGAGGATACATGTAAATCATATAGCAATTATGAGCTCCAATGGGACAAACTTACATGATAAGATCTTGCAGGCAAGTCAGTAGGATGTCAGGAATATGGAGATTGTGCATAGGTTGAAGCAGAGTACAGGTACATGTACATGTACAGATACAAATGCACGTGCATAAGATGTCTACTATCATCTCATGGAAGATGGATTGATTAGATTTAGGGAAAAGATATATGTGTCAGCTAACAACGAGCTCAAGAAGTCCATCTTGAGGGAGTTTCATGTGAAACTATATTAAGGTCACCCAGGATATGATAAGACACTAAAAACAGTGAATAAATTCTATTATTGGCCAAATTTGAAGAGAGACATAACAAAGTTTGTGGCTAGGTTCTTGGATTGTCAACAGGTGAAGGCAGAATGTAAGCATCCAAGTGGACTCGTGATTCTAGAGTGGAAATGGGAGGTCATTTCCATGGACTTTATTACACATTTTCTGTGGATAGTTAGACAACATGATTCCATTATGGTAGTGGTGGAGAGGTTGACAGAGGTAGCGCACTTCATTCCAGTGAATTCTACATTCTCAGGGAGTGATGTAGCACAGGTCTTCATCAGGGCCATGGTCAGATTACATGGAGTTCCGAAGAATATTGTGTCAGACAGGGATGGGAAGTTCACTTCCAAATTTTGGAAGGATTTATTTTCAAGTTTGGGCACAGAGTTGGCCTTAAGTACAACTTATCATCGGTAGGCATATGGAAAGACAGAGAGGGGGTCAACAGGATATCAGAGGACATGTTGAGGATGTATGTGATGCATCAGCAATAGAAGTGGGAAGAGTACCTTCCACTGGTAGAGTTTTCTTATAACAATGGGTACCAGGAGTCACTAAGGATGAGTCTATTTGAGGCATTTCATGGTCGAAGTTGCAATACTCCCATCGGTTAGAGTGATCTAGTTAACAAGGTGTTGATTGAAGCAAACATTTTGGCGGAAATGGAACATGAAATGTAGGTAATCAAGAAGAATTTGAAAGCAACACAGGATAGGCAGAAAAGCTATGTGGATCAGGTTAGGTTGTTTAAGAAGTTCCAAGTTGGTGGAATAGGTGTACTTGCAGATTGGATCACGTGTAATTCCGGAACCCCAGTTTTTTGGACCTTTCAAGATTATTGAGAGTATTGGACTAGTAGCCTATTGACTTGCACTGCCTCTGACAGTAAAATTCCATGATGTTCTCCATGTGTAATTGCTTAATAAGTATGTTAAAGATGTTGATCATGTGATTGAATGGTCTGTATTGTAGGTGGAGCCAGAAGGAGAATTCCAACCAGAATCGTAGTGCATTTTGTAGAGAAAGATGCTCATGCTCCGAAACCGAGAAATCAAGTAGGTTAAAGTGAAATGGAAGCACTTTGGTCCCGATTAAGCTACATGGGAGATGGTGGATCAGATGCGGGGTATGTATCCTTACTTATTCGCTGGTTGAGTAGGGGTTTTGGTATATGTCTTTGGTATATGTTTTTGGTACATGTTTTGGTGATGTTTGGTATATGTACATATGTATATGGATGTAAATACCACCGTGAGCTATGTTATAAATCTCTAATAAGTGGTATGAGTGTCATGTCATTATGATGTTATACTTGTTAGATTGTCATGTTGGTTTGCTTCTCAATAGGATGATCATTGTAAATACTACAACGAGCTAAGTTATAAAGCTCCATGGGAAGTATGTTTTGCTTATAACAACCTTGTTGGTTGTAGGTGTTTTTGAACACCGAGGACGGTGTTCCCCCAAGGGGGAGGGTTCTGTAATAGCCCTAGTGAAAATTCCATGTAATAAAAGTTAATAAAGGAAAAATAATAACCACGGTTGATCGGACACTTATTCCAAGCCGAATGTTGGGAAAAAACATAATGATGAGGATCACTTGTGGTTAATCAATGGCTAAGGAAATTGGCAAAGGAAATGGAAAAGGCTTTGGAAAGGAAAAGTGGTATTTATTGGCATTTATTTATGAAAATAATGGAAATTAGGAGAAAAGGGAGGTGAATGGTCACAAGTTGCATGTGAGGAGGAAATTGAAGGAAGATAATGGAAAATGAAGAAAATAGAGTCCTCATTAATAAAGAGGCTTCTAAGGGTGAGTTCACAGACTTTCGTCAGTTCAGTCTTGGAGCTCTCTCTCTATTCTCTCTCTCTCATATTTTTGGACACTTATATTTTTCTTGGAGCACTCTTGGAGGAGTCTGGCATACTTGGAGTTTTGGAGCAAGAAGGAAAAGGAAGAGTAGGAAAACACAAGAGGACATCGGGATCAACATCTACAATGGGTTTTTCTTACAGATACCGAGTTACATGTATGCTTTTCTCACTAGTTTTGGCATGCATGGAATATGCATGTGGTTTATTAGTCATGATCTATCATTCACATGGAGGATTTTCTAGATTGATAGTGGATTTCCTATCCTTGCCATTTTCTGGATATCCATGGTGTCGTGGGTTCATTTCTTTGTTTTTTTGGTTGGTTCTCATGTTTCTTTTAACTTGGGTTGAGTTATTATTTCCTGGAAGCCCTGGTTGGACAAACACTCTAGAAGCCCTGTAACATCTTGGGTTGAGTTACTAGTCCTGGAACCCTTGGTTGGAAAAATTCTCTAGAAGCCCTTGGTGGGTTGAGTTACTAGTCCTGGAAGCCCTGGTTGGACAAATGCTCAAGAAGCCCGATGGCAGCTGTGGGTTGAGTTACTAGTCCTTGAAGACTTGGTTGGAACAAATGCTTTGGAGCCTTGGAAGGCTTGGGTAGAGACCAATCTGGTGATGGTTTTTTGATGTCTGTCTATGAGGTGGAATCACTATTTTATGGGTTGAGGTGGTTTGGCCTCTGGAAGCCCTAGATGTTTTTGATTGATGTGTTTTATGAGATCCGACATTCATGATTGGAATATGGCATGGGGGTGACTGGCTCAAGAGAGATTTAGCTCAGCCATGTCTACGATTGAGTGTTTCATGGAAGTCCCAATATTGGTTGGCCTTTGCATCATTAATATGAGGTTATTTATCCTTGTTATTTCATTAGTATGATACTGGTTTATATGTGGATTATATGGCTATTGTTTCCTTGGTATTTCTGTTGTTATTATGTTGGTTACAAACTTGTATTATGATAATAGCTATGTATGGATATCATCATGTTTTTACTTGTAAATGAATGGACAATGTATATATGGCCTAATGGATGAAACTATAGCTAATGTGTTGGGGCCTCAATGCTTCTTAGCAATTCTCAAATGAGTATGAGACCCTTATGCTCAGATATGTTGTTTAAACCTGTGGATTACATATTTGTGACATGTTTGATGAAATGCCTGTAATGGCTAGTAGGGGTCCAGTAAGGACCTTGTTCAAGTGATTGAATTTGTATAGTTATCCCATTGCTATCTTTATGTTCTGAAGGTGTCATTTAGTTCTGGGTAGTGACTTGGGCCTGAAAAAGTTGCTCAAATCTCAGGGACACGGGCACAACACTGGGCATAAAATTCCCTGGACACTAGCATACCCATGCTGTGGGAGTGTCTAGAGCCTCCTTGATGCATGCATGCCCATATCAAAGGAGAATCCGGGGGTTAAATGGTTAAAATCTTAGTGGGTCCTAGGGGCTATTTACTAGAGAGGTTGGGATGGTTCCTTGCAGTCCTGGTGTTGATGTGGAAGGTCTGTATGGTGTGTTTCCATTGGTTCTACTTCCTTAATGTGACTTATGTGGTTAAATCATATCATAATAACTTCTCGTCACATGTTTACCTTGGTTGGCTGATTACTTGGGTATATGTGGGATGAGGGTGTTACAGAGTGGTACCAGAGCATGGTTTACCCTTCGGATTGGATGGGATGTGTGTTTATCATGCAATTATGTCATTTTCATGTGTGTTCCTTGTGTTGTAAGACCATGTGCCTGTTGCATTTGTATGGTATGGGTCATGGTTGTAGTGAGGCCTCCATGGGAAGTTGATGGTGTTGTTGTGGAGTGTGTCATCATTAGTGTATGGTTGATTATGCATCGCTTATGCGCATTAGTGTTCACATGTGGTCAAGTGTACAATGATGTAGTGGTTGTCATCATGCATGAGGTCACAATATGTGTAGTTGATATGGTCATGCATTAATGACTAGACTCTATCTAGAATGATGGTTATATGGTTATGTGTTATATTTCTATATGCTATCTCGATTATGTTATACATGTATTACGTTGATTTGTTGACCTTGCAGATAAGGTATCCTCCCAAAATTATGCTAAGGTACATTGATTTATTGTGATTTGTTTTAGCTAACATGATATCCCTTATGTTGTCCCTTAATAAACCAATTTCCTGGCTGTGTAGAAATTGTGCTTAAGACATTAATGTTTATAATTATTGTCACTTGTTTGTCACTTAATTGTATGTTGTATTCTCAAATGAAGGACATGAAAGACTTGGTTTTAAACCCTCAATACTTAGGTAGCATGAAAATCTTAGAGTTCCATTTGATTGTTGAATATAAATGATGAATGAAGAAAGCTTGAAGAAGTCATAGACAATATGTTGTTTTACACAGAATCTACTATTTGTGACACTTGGAGAAGTTAAAGATAATATGCTGTCTTACACAAAAACTACTATATGTAACTTAAAAGAATTGCAGAGGTAGGAACTTCAAGTATAGGAGCGCTCTTTTAAGGGATTTTGACTTCATTTACATAAGAAAATAAAGACCTGCAGCTTCATTACCATACTTAAAGGAAGAAAACATTTAATGACACATAACAGAGAAGTCACAAAATCATACCCAACAATGTGTGGAAACTTCTAATTCTTTCATTAGTCAATAGTTTTATCAAGAATATAGTGGCCTAGTCTCCAGGTTCTCCAAAATTCGAACCCCTTTTTTCCTATAATCTTGCCTCTTTATACATCATAGGATAGTTAATAACCACCCAAAACTGTCAAACTACCTAACTATCCTCTCACTGCTTTGAAGTAAAGATCATTACAAAATATTACATTTGAGTGTAAAAAAACCTCATTCATTTCAAGAAAACAAGATAATAAGAAGTAATATAAATTAGAGAATGATGGGAGATTGCTGCTCGCTGTTAGAATCTATAGCTTGAGCCTTAATGGAGTAGTGGATGAAGTGGCGGGGTATGGTGAGTGACGTGGGAAATTAACAAATGAAAGCGGTGGAAGATGTGGAATGAGCGACGTGGGGTGGAAAGCTTTGGGAGATCACCGCGGGGGTAAAGAATGTACGGGAGCTTCAATGAGGTTGAACCCCTGCAGTAATTTCAGGCCACACATTGTGGTCAACCATGTTAACGTCACGGTCAACTGCGGGGGTTGAGCTTTAATTAATCTTCGTGCTCATTGCTTCCCCACACCACACCTCAACGTACTTATCAAGTTATCTCTTGATTGTGCTTCTTGAACCTGCATGACCTTTAGAATATGGCAAACCTTCGGTTACCATGGAACTCAAAGAATTAAAATTCTTGTTTATAAACTTGTCGCGTCTGCTTGAGCTATACGTGATCAACGTCCGATCATCCCTTCAATAGACGGTCCGATGCCTCGGAACTCATGAAACTTTAAACCTGTTCAAACAAAACTTTATCACGTTCGTTTTCCAACACCCCTTTGACTCCCATATGGCCCCGATAGGAAATAGAACTACCAGTTAATGATTTATGGGGTCCACTTTTAAAGGTAAAACCTGATTACTTTTTGACCCGATATCCGTCGGATCCCATCTCTTTCGATGGACGACTGTGATTAGCTCGAAATTCACCAAATTAAACTGTATTTCATACACCATCGTGTCTGATTTCCGAAATAAACTTTGTTCTAGTTACCCATTCGATTGTTGTCAGATCTATGGCCTGTTGATCAGATGACCCACATCTTCTCGCGGGTTTATCACTTTCAAAAGCCATTAATAATATAAAGTCAACCATTCCTTTCAAATATTCGCATTTCTTTTTATTTATGTTATAACATAATATTTGGTTTTTCTTTCATATTTTGATTTTTCTTTCATTCACTCCGGTATCTACAATGATAGGATGCTTGTGCTTCAGAACTGGAAATACTGCTTGAGGTATTGCCCATTGACAGGTAGCTATAGAGTTTCACCATCAAGATTCTTTGCAGTAGTTTTCTTAAGGATTCTCATCAAAGTTTTGTTAGTGGATTCAACCCATCCATTTTCCTATGGATGATAAGTAGTTGAATGAGATAAAATATCATTATACTTATGACAAAAGGCAACAGACTTACTTCAACTGAACACTTGAGCATTGGCTGTTATGACTTTGACAGGGCATCCAAGTCTGTTGAACATGCTTTTTTCACATGTCTTGAGATCCACATAGGACCAAGCCAAAACATCAGTGTATTTCCTAAAAGGCTTTATATATCTCTCCTTATAATTAAGTGAAACTTCCTTAAACAATTTGACCGGCTTGGGCTTCTTCTGGGTTCCAATATTGTGATTTTGAATCTGTTCATCCTGTGAAAGGAAACCAACACCTGTTCCTTCTTTAGAATAGGCTCCATCAAAGAAGCACTTCCACATCCCTTCTATTTGCAGCTCTGTATTTACACATGCTGAAGTAAGCTACCTTTGGTTATCTTCAGCCAATTCTACATTGTCATGCAGCATGAAGCAAGAAAAATCATCTTTTTCCTGACTATATACAGGTGACTTACTTGCTTCATTATTTGTGATTGTTCTAATAAATCTTGTTTCTCTGTACAACCTCCTTTCTTCCCCACCAAAAATTGGTATGACAACATAAGAAAAATCTAGCTTCAAAACACCACCTAATTTAGCCCCCCATGACCTAGATAGTAACATTCCAAACCTAGCAGGGATATCTGCTACCACTACATCTATTACCAAACTTTTGGCTGGAATCTGGGCTAGTGACACCACCATATCTTTAATGCCCCCCAGACACTTGACTTTATGTGAATCAAAAGAATACAAGTCTTTGTAAGGTTTAGTAACTTGTAGGTTTAGCTGTTTCATCATTGATAATGGCATAAGGTTATGTGAGGCTCCTGAATTAAACATACAATTGTGCAAGAGTAAATCATGAACCAATAAAGAAATGTAGAAAGGGGATATTGAAGAATCTTCCTCCTCCACATGTGAACCAAAAACCACTACTAGTTTATCTTCTTGCAAATTCACAATGTCATTTATATTCACATTCTGAGATAGATTGATAAACTCTGTAATTTCTTTTTGATAAGTTGGTGTTTTAACCAACTCTGTGAGGGGTACCTGAATTCTGGTATTTTCTAACTCTTTGGTGAAACTAAAAACATGGCTCTGTTTAGTATTCCTTTCATTCTCATCTTCACTTTTCTTCATGACAGAAATCTCTTGTGGAATGGAAACAAGTTTCTCTAAAGGAATTTTTTCACTTTTGTCTTGAGAGGACTCACCTTGAAGTATTTGAGTCTTGCTACTTGTATTCTGCTACTGCTTTCCTTTATTCAATTGTTTTGTAGGCTGTGGTTTTTGTTCTTATGGAGTCGCCTTTTGTAAGGGAGCTGGAACCTGCTGCTTACCTTCATCTTCTTGACTTCTAGATCTTTTCCTTGATCTCAAGTCATATTTCTTATGTAGTTTTACCTGCATAAAATCCGAAAACCGCTTCCAACATTCATCAATTTCATTATCATCATAGATGACATCTGTTTCACTATATTCTCCTCCCTCAACACCTAGTTCATCTTCATCTACTGCATACAATGTGAAAATATGGTCATCATGATCCTTGGAATGCTCTGGTACTCCATCAAGATCTGCTTCTATATGCAGTGGTGCTTGAATCCGATATTGATCTTTTCTCTCCATTTGTAAAATTTGCAAAGGTTGTCTTCTATATTGGGGATTAAAATTTCTATTTCGCTGTATTTGTCTCTGAGAATTCTTACTCTCTAATTCCAATTTAATCAATTTATTAGACAAATTTCTAATCACATTATTCATATCCTCTAATGTTCTATCATGAGAGGATTCTATTTTAGCCTTTCCCTTATCTTGGATAGGTTGTGCATCTGGTGTTTTACTTACAACCACCAAATTTGCTTCTATCTCTAATTCATTTGTTTGGATCTGATCAAGGGTTGGGTATCTCCTCTCCCTTAATGTGAATCCAAAATTTGACTCAAAAGCCCCTGCAAAAGTTATTTTTACACCAGCAGGAGGGGGCTTAGTCTCCATTGGAAGACTATTGCACAATTTATTAAATCTTCTGACGAATTCAGCAACACCTTCATCAAATTTCTTCTTGATAGCATTAAACTCTATGAGTGAATACCCGTGGTCTCTTTTTTCTCCCCATATTTGGGTGAATAGGTGCTCCATCTCTTCCCATGTTGTAATAGAGTTATTAGGAAGCCCTTTAAACCATTTTCTTACTTCTCCATCCAAGGATTGGACAAAAAGTCTTAGAACAACATCCATGTGTTCAACATTTAGGTTTTCTATGAAATTACAAAATACTGATATATGATTCTCTGCTGTTTGTTCATCCTCCCCTATGAAACGAGGAAGAATCTTCAAGTATTCTTGTGGCATTTGATTCAACTGTTGTGGAAATTGAATAGGTGCATACCTATTCATAAAAAATGTAGGTGTTGCCATATTTGCTCCTGAATTTACTAAACCTTGACTACTAGGAAATGTGGAACTTGACTGAGGGGTAAATGGAGTGTGCAAAGGTGGTAATGTAGTTATAGTTTCAGGTTGAATAACTATAGCAGATACTGAAAAAGAAACAGACTCTAAAGACTGTTCTTGACAGTTGGGTTCTTGGAATGAATTGGATGTAGAAGGTGGCTCTTGGTCAATAAAAGATGAATGTGAAAGATGTGATGAACTGCTTCCCGATGCAAACAGTGTAGGACTTAGTGTAAGTGGATTTTTAGGCCTTCCAACCCTCTTGGAAACTATCTTCTCAAGATCTGAAAGGGCTTGAACTTTCTGCTGTGAGGTATCTGACCTTGTATGGGGTCTCTTTCGAGCCAGATTTATTGCTTTTGTTCAAAACAACTAAATATTTCCTCCTCACTGAACAACCAGAGGAAACTATTGAAAACCCAGGGAAAAGTGTTATTGTCTTCTCTCCCCGACAACGACGCCAATTAATGTTGTCCCTTAATAAACCAATTTCCTAGTTGTGTAGAAATTGTGCTTAAGACATTAATGTTTATAATTATTATCACTTGTTTGTCACTTAATTGTATGCTGTATTCTCAAATGAAGGACATGAAAGACTTGGTTTTAAACCCTCAATACTTAGGTGACATGAAAATCTTAGAATGCCATTTGATTCTTGAATATAAATGATGAATGAAGAAAACTTAAAGAAGTCATAGCCAATATCCTGTCTTACACAGAAACTAATATTTGTAACTTAGAAGAATTGCAGAGGTGGGAACTTCAAGTATAAGAGTGCTCCTTTAAGGGATTTTAACTTCATTTACATAAGAAAATAAAGACATGTAGCTTCATTACCATACTTAAAGGAAGAAAACATTTAATGACACATAACAGAGAAGTCACAAAATCATACCCAACAATGTGTGGAAAACTTCTGATTCTTTCACTAATCAATAGTTTTATTAAGAATGCAGTGGCCTAGTCTCCAGGTTCTCCAAAATTCGAACCCCTTTTTTCCTATAATCTTGCTTCTTTATACATCATAGGATAGTTAATAACCACCCAAAACTGTCAAATTACCTAACTATCCTCTAACTGCTTTGAAGTAAAGATCATTACAAAATATTACATTTGAGGGTAAAAATACCTCATTCATTTCAAGAAAACAAGATAATAAGAAGTAATAGAAATCAAAGAATGATGGGATATTTCTGCTCACTGTGAGAATCTATAGCTTGAGCCTTAGTGGAGTAGTGGATGAAGTGGCGGGGTATGGTCAGTGACGTGGGCATTTAACAGATGAAAGCGGTGGAAAATGTGGAATGAGCGATGTGGGGCGGAAAGCTTTGGGAGCTCACCGCGGGGGTAAAGAATGTACGGAGCTTCAATGAGGTTGAATCCCTGTAGTAATTTTAGGCCACACATTGCGGTCAACCATGCTAACGTCACGGTCAACTGTGGGGGTTGAGCTTTAATCAATCTTCGTGCTCATTGCTTCCCTGCAGCACACCTCAACGTACTTATCAAGCTATCGTTTGATCGCGCTTCTTGAACCTGCATGACCTTTAGAATATGGCAAACCTTCGGTTACCACCAAACTCAAAGAATTAAAACTCTGGTTCATAAACCTTTCACGTTCACTTGAGCTATACGTGATCTCCGTTCGATCACCCCTTCAATGGATGGTCCGATGCCTCGAAACTCACGAAACTTTAAACCAGTTCGAACAAAACTTTATCGCTTCCGTTTTTCAATGCCCCTTTGACTCCCATACGAACCTGATAGGAAATAGAATTGCCAGTTAATGATTTATCAGGTCCGATTTTAAAGGTAAAACCCGATTATTTTTCGACTCGATATCCACCGGATCCCGTCTCTTTCGATGGACGGCTGCGATTAGTCCGAACTTCAACGAATTAAAATGTATTTCATACACCATCACATCCGATTTCTGAAATAAACTTCATTCTAGTTATCCATGTGATTGTCATCAGATCTGTGGCCTGTTGATTGGATGGTCCAGATATTCTCGCGGGTTTATCACTTTCAAAATCTATTAATAATATAAAATCAATCATTTCTTTCAAATCTTTGCATTTCTTTTTATTTCTGTTATAACATAATATTTGGTTTTTCTTTCATATTTTGATTTTTCTTTCATTTTGTGATAAAACTGAAAATAAAACTTAAATAACAATGGATGCTACGACACCTTGCAGGAAGAATATCGAAGATGACTAGCGATATGGTAGACTACAGTTCCTGAGAATCTCCTTATGGTTAAGATAAGCAATGTGGTGTTGGGAATCTTTCTAACTTAGCATACACATTGAGAAGCTTAAAGGCAGAAATAAAGATGTGTAAGTGTTAGGGTCCTATATTTCATAAGATGAATTGATTGTAGCTGTAATTTTGTATATTAAATGATTGTAAATAATCTTCCATCCTACAAATTTATTTCCAACAAAAAAATAGAAAAAACAAAAGAAAAACAAAAGAGGGCATAAAAAATATTTATATATGTGAAAAGAATAAAAATAAAAAATTTCAGAAAATAAAAGAAAAAGAATGAAGAAACCTCACAAAAAATATGTATGAAAGTGAGCAAGTCTAAATGCCACTCAAAAAATAAAAAATGCACCAATAGTACTTTAGAGATTTTCAATGAAGTGTGTAGCTTGTTTAAATGCCACATCAAAGTTAGAAGTAGATTAGTTATTCTAATAACACTGTTTAAATGTGGTTAGAATGAATTAAATAAAATTAGTCTAGATTAAGTAGAATAAAATGGATTAACCAAATTGATTAAGCTTGGTTAGTTGATAAACAAATGAGAAAAAAAGGATTAAAAACCTTAGAAAAAATGAAGAAACGCTTGCGGGTTAAAATGCGCCATTAGAATTATTGATCATAGTTAGATTAATTAATTGCGTTATTTAAATCGCAGTTAACAAATTGTAATAAGGTGCATTGCGCTAAATGTTTGATTTTGTAATAAAGTTGAAAAATGACAAGACCATTTGTTGGTTTGTAATAAGGTGGGCACATCTTTCAATGGCCACAATCCACCTCGCCCGGATCAACGACAAGGATCGTTTCCACCCCTCAATCCCAACACTTCTGAAGGTTATTTAACTAGGGGTTTCGGGGAGGTGGTCTTCGCTATCTCGCCTTTTCTATGTGGCATCCCCTCATCAACTCCACTCTCCCCTCCAAAACCATTTACTACTGCTACCCCCCTTTTGGGCTTCCCCCTAATCTGCTTTCTACTACCCATGACCTCCCACACAACTGTTTCCCGCCATTCCATTGTACCCTGCCACATAATCACCTCCCGTCTAATCCTATCCTACCACGAATCAACATCCCTTCCACTCCCATTCTGCCACCTACCCTCTCCGCTCCCATCTGTTTCTTCTTCCCGTTAAATCCAATTGTTCATAATTGGAACGTTTTCTTGTATGTAGCGAACTCACTCCATAACGGGCCAAATGCAACAGAAATATACGGTTGCTCTATAAAAGTAGAAATTTGCTCAAGTGCCCCCCTTTCTTTTTTTGTTCATGATAAAGGTTTACTGTAGTGACTCGACTACCACCTCCTTCCACCTAGCTATCTAGTCAGCTGCTGTAGAACTTATACAACCCTTCCTTCAGTCAAGTACCTGTCACGAAGTCAAAATACACAGTGACCAATTTGTTTTTCCCGGGTAACCATTATCTTTTCTGTCTCATTTTTCTATTTTAGTATGGCACCTAAGGGAAAATCCAAAGCATCCAATGAAAACCCAATTTTACCTCCACCTATTGATTTGGACCATCAACCCCTAGTCGACCATTTATACCCAGTTGTAGAGAACAATTGTGAGGTCGATCTTTACGAAATTCACAGTTGCCTCAAATAGAATTACCTTGAGCTCAATAATGATTTTGGATTGTGGGACTCCCTCCTGCCCCAATTTATTTTTCCCTAGACCTATTATTTCCCAGAATTTGTAACTGGTGTCAATTTCGATACATTCCTAGTCAGAGAACAATAGTGGCCCAAAATGGTGAAATCCTTTTTTCCATTAATGGTCATCCAATCTCAGAGATGCTCCAAATCCAAAATCCTAATCATATGCAGCCTTTTCACCCAGATTTCCTCATGGAAATGTACAATAAGAGTGATTTACCCCAAAGAGCCAAGATATTTGAGACTTTCTTACCAGAAAAAGCCCAATTGCCCAAAACAAACCCTCCTTATCCTGCTTCTATGTTCCCTGAGATGACCAAACAGATAATTTCAATAGTTTCATGCATATTAGGACACCATTCTAACCAATGGGTTGATGAAATCATCCTAGCCTTTCTTTCTGTGTTTTCCAAAGGTGAAAAGCCTCCTACCATCTTCTGTTATAGTGATTTTTTAGCAGAAAGCATTCATGAACAATTCGTGAAATTTTCAACTGAAGGAGTCTTCAAGTATACATTTGTCTTGGTGTATTTGTTTCTTTTTTATCAATAAAACATGTTTTCTTTTCATTTAAAAAAGTTATACAGTCAAGGGAACCCCCAATAAGTCATTCATTGGACCTCCCTGGTAAGAAAGAATAAAATTGGATTCACATTCAGTGACTTTGTGGATCAATTTTTTCATATGGTATCTAGTTTGTTAAACAGTGTTGCAGAACCAAGAATACATCCAGAGATCAAAAGAATTTTGCACCTAAGTGATCAGACCAAGAAAGGAGATTGGTATTTGTCATGCGGAAAGAGTTAATTTTGCGGACAAAACTAACCTCCCTAGGAGTCTAAGACTCTCTAGTGACAAACAAGACAATTAAGAGCAATCCTTCTCTAAACATGCATTATTCTATGAGAAACCAAGTGTTTTTCGATCCTACCTGAAGTCCAACGCTCGTTGTAGCAGTCTAGCCTCGTCGATCCAGATGAGCTCCTCCTTCATTTCGAAACCTGCATACACTAACAATCAAACGATTACATAACACCTGAATATTCCATAAAACAAAGCATATTCAACATATAGACCAAGGAGTATATGAAACAATTCATTAACAACAAATCATTGAGAAGAATGGACTTATTTGTATTAAGGAACAAAAAAGAAACCATTACAACCTGAGCCTTGGTGTTGTGCAAGTTCCTCCCAGGGTCCA